>WUAW01037719.1:0-12093 GCA_017165845.1 Thaumetopoea pityocampa | reverse complement strand
CAAGTTGTTGATATGGTTAAAGTAAGTTTTTCCAATTAATCAATTAATGCTTTTATTTTTCTTGGTTATAGAGCTGTTTCCACTTTCACGATATGAAAATAAATAAAAAAGTTATGTCCATTTTCTGCAGTTCCAAACTCTCCTGAACAATTTAGTTTTTGTCGCTTATACCCTATTACCTTGACTGCACGGATGGCGCAGTGCTTTAAGCGTTCACTGCGCTGTCGAGTGTTGTGGGTTCGATCCCCACACGGGACAACAACTTTGTGTAAACCACAAATTGTTGTTCTGAGTCTGGGTGTTCTGTGTTTCCGTTATGTGGATGTTGGTAAAGTCCTCGCGACACAGGAATTAATCCTAATACGGGAGGTGTCTTTTAAAAACATAAATAAAAAAAAAGCCTTTCAACGGTCGATATATTCCTATATTCAAGTCAATTGAGTTCAACTATTTAATATTTTAATTGATTTTTTAAGAAATCATATCATCAAAAAAAGCGATCAAGCCGTTGAAGATCGTTTACTATTATCATCATCATCATTAGCCCGTTGGACGTGAGCCACCCTCTTAAAAAGGAGGAATTTGCGATAATATCTTTGACACTCTTGGGGATCGTAGTTGATATTGATTAAACAACAAGATAACGTTGCTCTACATTATTCTGGTATATCCATTAGCAGCATCCACGCAAAAAGATGGAGTGACGATATAGTTATGCCGGTGCTATACAGCAAATATAATGGACTTCATACCGTTATAATGGACCTCGTTAGGACGTGTTTTCGTTTGATTTGTTTGTTACATATGTACAATACGTTCTTGTACTTTTTTGCAGTTACTACGCGATTAGTCCAATAAGCCGAAGAGGAATGGAATGAACCCCAGGAGTTTCAGAAGAGGAGATAATTGAGTCTTTAAAAAAATCATTTCTGATACCCAAAGTGGTCTATATCTAGTCCCAGGGGTTAACGATGACCTGCAAGGGGTCCACGCCGACTGTCAAAAACACATTTGAAGTTAATAAATTTATAACAATGGTGCCGATTCTCTTGTACAGAACTAAACTAGATTTGGTTCCTCTCTATCTTTTTCTAATGTCAAACGCCAAAACGAGATAACAAATATTTATAGCGAGTACTGACCTACGTTTCTGTCAAACGGTTCAAATAAATGTTGCGTTTTTGACTGTTGCATTAATCTTTAGTCCGTGTCTTCAGAAATCGCGCCTAAATCTTATAATTTTGACGTTCCTGACTGAAGCATATATAGCGAGATGATTAATTATGACCCATGAAGACGTTGATGATTATATCACTAGTTGTAGGGTCGAAGTGCGGCAAGAGTGGCAGTATCGGAAAAGGGAAGATCTTCCGACCGGACGGGTGTTGTCTGGCGGGGCCTGCCATTGCCCCGATGGTAGATGTCGTGACATTGTGTCTACGTTAAGTCGCTAATAAACTTCATGCGCGTGATTCAGACTTCTAATGTCGTTGCTTTAATCCTGCGCCATCTGCTGAGGATATGTGGCACTATATAGTGAAGTAGATCGCCACAACAGCACTAAAATTGTAGCTATCTCGTTATGGCGTTTGACATTAAAAAAAAATAGGGAGGGACCAAATTTAGTTAAGTTCTGTTACAACAGAATCGGCACCATGTCTTATTAAATAATCTTTGGAGTCTACCTAAAAGTGAAAAACATTAAAAGTAGTCTAAAAGACAAAAACATTAGAGGACCCTTGCTATAAATCTTTCCTTTTAAAAAATATAGATCTCCTTCAATTTCTAAAAATCACGGTTCAAAAGAGAAGAAAGGCTGTATCTAGGCCAATACTCAATCACTCTGTGATAAACACTCGTATGAAATCAAGTCGATAAAAGGTTTCTAGTGAATGTTACTAAGAAACTAGCTTTTGCCTACCGTTCCGCCCGCGTGAATGCCTGTTTTTCGCTACATGGGAAATCCCGACACAATCATCATAGATTTATATAAAAAACCTAAGAACTTTTACTTTTACTTGACCTCTTGTACCTTATCAGCGGCTACTAAAACAAGTATCAAGCGAATCTTCAATTCTATTGGACCAATTTTGATGAAACATGCCGCAGTATTTAAGACGGAATAATACCTTTAAGACTAACAGTTTAATCAAAATCTACCCGCTGGTTTTTGCCCGAAGCTCGAAGAAACAAACAAACGAACAAGCAAAGAAACATCGGTGGTTTTGGTTTCAGAAGCCCTTAATTAGTCGATCTGAATAGTTTGTTTTTAAACATGTATGATTTTTTAAAATTTGATACTTAACATATTTTATAAAAGTAATAGATAGAAGACAAACTTCTATACTATTATAAAACTGTAAAACATCATTGTCCGTACATTCAAAATATTTCTAAAATTCATATCGACTAATTAATGGCTTCTGAAAACGAAACAATGTTTTGTTTTCTTTTACAATTTTATAACGGTATAGATAAATAGATGAGTACTTATGTTTAAATAACATTTAAATGAAAAAAAATTAAATTTTATAAATTTTATTTATTTAATTCTACAATAATGAAAAAGCACCAAATCTAGCGTCAGTAGTTACTAAAACTCGTACAATGTTGACGATAACATAACGACGCATAACATAAGCAAATACGGAACCGAAAAATAAACTTGACTAAAAACTAAATTGAAATCGATATTTGCGACGTGCACCATTGTTTGCTAAGATATAAGATCTGACAATGATTTATGATGACGTCAATGAATAATCCTAAATAATGTATAAAAAATGATTCAAATATAATGATCAACTAAATATGAGAGAAACAATAAATTTGTTAAAACTAAACATAACTAAAAACTAAAATAAATTCGAAATAAGTGAATTGCATCACTTTTTGTATCAAAATGACTTTCAAATATGATAGCTTGACACTATCGGAAAATTCTTTTATAAGAAAACAATTCAAATCAAATTAATAACTAAACATAAGAGCAGCGATAATACATTCATAACGGAGAAGATAAATTTTTTATAGGCGTAATAATATCAAAGCTTATACGACTAATGAAGTCTTATTAAAAAAGTTCACTTTTGGAGGACTTTGGTGACCTCAGCAAGAGGCGTAGCGTATGTGCCGGGCTTCACCAGGTTAACCAGCTGCTCGGCTACCTCTTGACCAACACGCACTTGAGCTTCTTTTGTCGAAGCACCTGTTGCAGTATAACAGTCATTTAGTAAGAGAAAATCAATATTGATATATGTATATACCTACTATTTATATTATGCGTGATCACCGAGTCATTATTTGCTCTAGCATATGACTGTGAGGAGGCCTCAGATGACTGGCTATTGTCTGGTGCTATCCCCGTCAGACCACATAACTTCTACTACTACCACTATAACTGAAACTAGCCGGGACAAATTGCTTAAAGTGCCTTCTAAAACATGGATAATTTTTTGCGTACTTTAACAGGGTTTGTAACCCAAACTGAAGAGTAATAATAATCTCTATTATCTGTAACATTACAGAAAACTTCAATCAAATTAAATTGAGACACGACTGATGTTGACCAACCTTAAGTTATGATTCTAGATAATCTTGGATAATTTAAGTATTCTGATACTGCTTACTGTTAACGACTCGGGCAGATAGTTATTCCAGAAGTTAAGAGTTGAGCAAATCAATTTTGCTACAGTATTAACGACAGTAAGTTGGATGTATTTTTTTAATAGAATATTTTGTTAAGCATGGCGTACTCCACGCTTAAGACACTAATAGTCCTATGCCGCTCCGCCCATTCTATTCGATCTATTACGATGCGTGTCACACGCACGTTGGTCTCGTGTGTTTTCGTGCTGTTTCAATCGATGTATATTTACAACGTATTATAATGCTACCGGGCGAGAAAAAAACGATCGAGTCCAAAATACATACATAAATTCACTCGCGCCGGTATCCCATAAGGGTAGGCAGAGACTACAGTTTGCCACATACTACGATCCTGACACACCTCTCTCGCCTCATCCACATCCATACATCTTTTCATATACTTTCGTCGATTAAGGGTGCTATGAACTTGGCCTTTTTGAAACAAGTTGTTGATATGGTCAAGGTACGTTTTTTCTAGGCGCCCTCTTCCGACACTTCCACTCACATTTGCCCGGTATATTCGTTTTGTCAATTGAATCTCACTCGTTCTTTCTAAATGACCAAACCATTGCAGCATTCCTTTCTCGATCCTTGTCACCACATCATACTTCAACTTACACCGATCCCTTATCACGCTATTCCTCAATCAATCACTCAGGGTGATACTTACATCATATTACTCAGTATACTCCTCAGGGAACGCATTACCACCGCATTCACGCGACTTTCGTTCTCCCTTTGTCATACCCACGATTCACTGCCGTACATAAGTGTAGGTACCAATACATCATTCTGAATAGCAAGACGAGCCTTTTGTGAGACTGACTGACTACTCATCACAGAGTGTAGGGCACCATTCACTTTATTACCCGCAATCACCCTCCTTTCAATATCTATCTACTAATCACTATCACACCTTCCATTTCTTGAGATCATAGTTCCCAGGTACACAAACTCATTTACTTGATCCACTCCAACACCATCCACAACAATGTCACATCTTGTAACATTTTCCTCTTTGTCGACCACCAATACTTTCGTCTTACTCACATTAATTTACATTCCTTTCTTCTTGTAAGCCTTATTCACTACATTTAACATGTAACTCCTGTGTTGACGATGCAAGTAATACTTGATCATCAGTATATAAGAGACATTTGACAAGTATCCATACTTAGTCCACACCTCATATCTTTCAAGTTCGACAGACAGCTGTCCATATAAAGATTGAAAAGCCATAGAGATGCAACACATCCCTATCTGAGACAGGGATTCCAAAATGGCCAAAGAAAAACTCTCTCTCACTCTCTCTCACAAAAACTCTCAGAAAAACACATGGATTTTAGTCTGAATGTACAAGGTGATGTGCCTTCTAGATTAATAAAAATGTTAGGCACACAGCACTGTGTGAACTAAAATGCGCTTTAATGCACCGATGTCAGAGTCGCTATGTAATTAATTTTTTTCACGGAATGCATCTTCTGATCCTCTTTCTTGTGTAATCACACAAAAAATAGTAGACCATACTAACCTAGATGAGGTGTAGCGATAACCGATGGATGTTTAATAACCTCCAATGTGAGAGGATCCGTGGGCGGTTCCTTCTCAAATACGTCCAAAGCGGCGCCACCGACCTGAAGATACAATTTACCACATGCGTTCATTTATCTATGACAAACAAACATGACATGTATTCATGAATTGTATAATATATTAACAAAAGGTCACTAAAGGTGATAAAAATAAGATGTGACAACGTTACAATAGCTTGACCTAAGAGCAGTGATAACTAAGTGGACAAACGCTGGCTTTGTATCCACGAGGTCGTGGGTTCGACCCCAGCTCGCACCTTTAAACTTTCAAATAACCTATATGCAGATCATATTATTTTTTATGTTTATCATTTGCTTTCGATGAAGGAAAACACCATGAAGGAACCAAATTTGTACCCGAAAAGTCGTCCTCTGTCACAACGGATTGTAGATAACTCAACGAAATATCACGCGATAACTGAGACGTGTACGCACTGAACAGACTCTTGACCGAAATGTTTGTTAGATCGGCTGTTACAGAACAAAAATAATATACGCAACTACGTGTTCACATAGTGATTGTCCTTTAAGCAAGAACATTAATTTATTCGAATAAATTGACTCAAAAAAACAACACGTAACCTTTTGTGGACGATTATAATTAGTTTTGTATGTTTTCGTATTTGCTATATCAGTTTAATATCAGTTTTTTTATATATCGTCATCGGTCCGTTGAAGTCGCCGGTTACACATAGGCCTCCTCCATCAATGGTAGGGTTCTACAGTAATCTCCTCTCTTGTGATGGAGATCACAGCAGAAAAAGCCGCCCGTTATCCTGGTACATCGCTCAGTTGGTTCTTAAAGTACTCGCGGAAAGAGATGGAGCAATGGTATTATTATGCCGATGCCACGCAGAAGACCTCAACAGCTCTGTACCACTAACTGATTAATTAATTATTTCTTTTAATACCTGGCTAACAATCAGAGCTTCCAGCAAGTCTCTCTCCTGTATGAGGCCCCCACGGCCGACATTCACGATCTTGACTCCATGCTTACATTTCTTAAACACGCTGGCATTGATGAAATCTGGAATATTTTAAAAATCTAATAATTCTATGTCACTTTAGTTGCAGTTTAGCACTAGTGAGGTCAGGTTACATGATACACTCAAGTATATAATAGAGTCGCAGTGAACTGATAACCTTCGACAAATATTGGAAGATTAGCTTTCGAGGTTTTTCATTAAATTTCATTGTTGGCCCATTACTATCTATTGTTGTCGGCAGGTATTTTGGAGATTTAATTAGATTTTCCTTAAAATGCAAGATAAAGCTGTTGCCCGTTACCCAAGTATTATTCAGTCGGTTCTCAAAACACCAAAAAGAAAAACACTATTGCGCGTAGGCATAGATAGAGATATTTCCGATTTTGGCAATTTTTGGAAAACGCCGCAGGTTATATTCGCACTGTGACGATGTATTATATACTGTTGTATGTTGTGATCCGACCATCAGTTAGTAGACAATACCTCTGTATGTTGGAAAGCAAAACAGTAGGTCTCCATTGATATTTAGTTAACAATGAACATCATAGAGATTATGGGTGCTATGGGGTTGAGGCTAGTCAGTTACCTCAATCCGCACGACAGTCACATCTTCAATACAATATTAACCTTGATTGAAGTTGGGATAATGTTAGGCCCAAGAAGAAGAAGAAGAAGAATTAACAATGACAACACACGGCGCCATTCAATTCTGTTGACTTTTGAATGATATTCACACACACATAAACGTGCCGGTGTGATAGTGAACGGGACGATTCCGCTCTAATGGTCGCATTGCAACAACTATCATAAGATATTGTACAGTGGCTCACTTTTAGTAGACTTGATGAGTGGTGTATGCAGAGTGATGTAGTCTGCTAGCGGCCATATTTCATCCAACTCCATCTTGGTAGTATGGAACTCAGCACATATCTCCGCCGACACGAATGGATCGAAGCCGATAATCTAAACAAAAAAAGGAATTAGTAAAAATATATGCAATATTTTAAACATTATTAAAAAATAAGTAATTGATATAGTCCTAATTATAGGCAAGAAGTAGTAGTAATGGGCCAAATGTATGAATCCTGAGAACAAGTGACGATCGTAGCACACGAGTAATGGAACCAAGTCAATGTTTATTCGTACCCAGGACCAATTGGCTCAAAAAGCAAAGTAACTCACTACCATTGAAACATTCAGAGGTCGTTTTATATTTAATATTTGCAATATATTGTTGAACTATATACGTTGTCCTTGAAATATATACAGTCGACTGTTGACTGTATAGACGCAATTAACAACCGTACTTAGTGTATATAATACTCTCCGTACAATGAATACTTGTAATGATGGCATTCGCTAAGGCAACAAATTAAACATCACTGTCTACAAACACGTAAACACAGTACATACATACAATAATATGCTTTGAGCGTTCGTTTCTCCCAACATAGTCAATTCAAATCAATTGTACGATAATCACCAGTAAATTTTAATTTAATAATCGAATATTTATGATTCTTGTTATTAAATAGAATTCTATTTAGTATTATATTTTTACTTATACTTGAAAACAGTAGTATATAAAGTGATGATAAGTATACTGACGATGCTGTTAATTAGTTTATATATCATCAACACAGAGACTTCCACTGTTGGGCTATAAGCTATCATTATAAAAGGTCCAAGTGTATTATTTTGCAGTACTTTACATACAAAATTTATTCGATTCTGAGTCGGCTCAAACCATCGGAGGCTCCTACTACGTCACACTGTATGACTACCATGATGTCTATGTCATTTATATGAAATAACATCACTTTGTAATCAAGTGATTACAAAGTGATGTTATTTCATATAAATCTCAAGTTGAAGGCTAAACACACCACTGAAACACCTGAACAATTGCAATCCTGCGCACTTGAATAAGTGTATCAAAAGTATGGTTCTTTAGTGATGTTATTTGTAATATTATAATAATATTATAATCGTCCTTGAAGTAAAAAATTATATGTAGCAGATGAGTAAACAGCTGTTTGTCTATGTAGTAAAGACATTTTGTAGTACCTCCCGATCATGTGAATTACATTTTTATTAATTGTACATAGCGCGACAGTAGCGTGCACATTACAACACAAGTAAGTAATTACAACACTGGACAGTGAGTGTATTATTTTCCCACAGTATTCTGTCATACTAACTATTCCCACCACTATTATGTGCATATTCTATGTAACGTGATCGTGGAAACGCTACATTTGATAAGAACACGTTCTTTACAAATTCGAAAGAACTTGGAATATCGCTGTGCCGGTAATGGAATAAAAAAAAATTACTTTCATTCCAAAAGCATGCATGCGAATGGCGACTTCTCGGCCGACACGTCCAAGGCCTAGGATAGCTAAGGTTTTGCCATTAAGCTCCGTGCCGGTGTACAGGGCTCGTTCCCAGCGACCTGCTTTCAGAGACGTCACGGCCGGCACAACATATCTGGACAGGTTTAGGATGAGGCTGCAGGTCAACTCGCAAGCACTCAATGCGTTGGCACCCGGAGCACTGGAAACAATCAATTTAAGCACTTCAGTTATTAAGAACAACGCCAGACAAATATCAGTTCTTAATATAGAAGTTTTCACTTATTGAGACTACAATTGCAGTGCGCAAGACATCAAGTTAACACATTTAATGCCGACTGCATGGCGCCGTGGAGAGTGGCGAGGCCGAGCACACGGCGCCGTGGAGAGCAAGAAGGCCGAGCATACGACGCCATGTCTCGCTTCAATTTAGTTTGTAAGCCGTCGACTAAATAAATTATTATTATAAAGTATCTTTATAAACTCTTGTTATATTATTAAAGTATTATTTCTATTCTAACTATTCCAAAGAAAACATTTTTGTTAAATTTAGTCACTCGGATACGAGTGGCAGGCGGTGCATGTGTTAAAAGGGTGTGGTTCTTTATGTCACCATGACTTCTATACACCTGAAATAATTTAAATATATATTATTTGGTTGACGACAAAATTAATCATTTTCAGTAGATGGATTATTCAGTCAATGGGTCGTTTGACAGAAGTATGATCAACCTTGTAAGTACACGTCCGTAGAAGATTGCCATGATGATCGTCAAACTTGGTGAATGTTGACAATTTACCAAAGAATTCGGTTTTTATTCTAGATACCTTATCTTGATAGCTCAGAGTTACCTCTAATGGTTATCTCGCCCTTGATTTCGAAGGTCTGGGTTTGAACCCGTATCGAATAGAAATAGACTGTTATGATCAAAAAAATTATGTACTAATAATATATTTCTGTGCGCTTCTTCGTATTTTGGAAGACAGGAATTAGCTTAATGACACTAGTTTTTACAGGGATTATGGGAATTGCGGAGACAAATTAGATTGCAGTCGGTGATCTGAACCCACCCCCTAAACATATCTCCTGCATGATGCTATGTTGAAGTTGAGTAATATCGGCAGCAAAGAACAAACGGATACGTATAAAATCACTAGGTTTCAGGAGAGTGGTAATAACGCAAATACGCGACAAAATACAACTCAAAAATGAGATTTATTTTTATGAGAAAAATCTCATTTTTGAGATTTGAATTTCGCAAAAATGCAAATGTATTTTTATTATTTATTCTTTGCTGCCATCGATTTCTACGAATACTCACTTAATGACCCCAATGTTCCTCATCCCCGCAGCTTCGACGTCGATGTTGTCGACACCGGCACCGGCGCGAGCTACGACCTTCAAATTGGTGCCCGCTTCCAGCACTTCTTTCGTTACTTTAGACGCAGAACGCACGACCAGAGCGTCGTATTTCTAAAAAAAATAGAAATATAATTTACTCAAGAGTGCATTGTTATGATGCAAGCAATAACAATACAGGTCAGTGACATCGGTACAAAAACATCTTACCGGTATCTCCTGGAGCAGCTCCTCTTTGGTTATTTTAGCTTTATTTGTAAAATCTATGCCGTGAGACGAAAGTATCTCTCCGCAGTTCGCGCCGACACCGTCCACGATCAAAACTGATTTGATGTCAAGCACCATTTTCCTTTAAATATAAAATTTATTAGTAATATAAGAAAGGTTATCTCGTCCTACGTTTAAAACCAAAGCGCGTATGTTTTAAGTACCCTTAGTATTATTACCTAACCGGTTTTGTTTAGACAAAAGCTATGCGTGTTTAAGATACTTTATAATTTTGCATTAATTTTATATTCTTTTGAACAAAGTTCACAATTAAAAAGGTTCTAACATATTAAACGATCTACTGACAATAATTAATATTCAATGCCCGCTAATAGTAGGTCAACAATAGGTATAGACATAAATACTATAATTAGTTTTAATTTTGTTACAGTTACGAATAAAATTAAAAGTAATTATAGTATAATTGATTTGTTATTAAAATTATGTACGAAAAATGTGACTCACAATGTTTTTATTCTGATTCCTGTCCGATTACCACAAGAGTCTGTATTCAACTGAATGAAGTTAAACGCAGCGCTGCTCACGCGCGTAATTGATAATGTCAGCAAGCGTTCGCTCGTGGGCTTGTGGATCACCCTCTCTTATCTCTGCATACAGTCAACCGGCCAATGAACGCGCACCGCTGGTTCTATTCCGCTATACTGTATGAGTAGTATGCTCTATGACTTGTTCCCATTCTAATGGCCGCGCGCTCAGCACATAATTTGTCATTGCTTGTCTTTGTATATTTTAGTTCTATTTTTATATTAAATTGTTCTAATTTATCAAATTAATTATTGCGAACACAGATGATTAAAGTATGTCTATAAACAGCCAAATTGGCAAATTATAATGAATAATCAGGATTACATATTAAAATTATTATGACTAGTTACTACTACCATAAATCTCATTGATGGCTCTTAATTTGGCATTTACTAAATATTTAACTAAGTAAATTTTAACAATAATAATATTGTGGAGACTTTTCACACAGCGATCTTGCCCCAAATTACGATTCACTACGTTTTGTGTACCGCACAATGATATAATCACTTATATAGACAAATTTCAATACATATACAGATAAACGTCCATGACTCTGATACAAACTTTCGTACTGATCCCACAAAGATTTCCCCTTCTGGGATTCGAACCCGGGACCACTGAATACAGATAGTAGAGTCACGACCAATCAATCGTCGCAGTTTATAAAATATAATAAACTGCTGGGCAGAGTGGCTACTATGAATGGTTCTTGAGCTTTTGTATCCAACGTTTTAACGCATTTCCTTCTACAGCTTCACCTCCAACAGAAGTATGGGGATGATAATTCATAGCTGTCTTTTTTTTTAAGTTCAGAGCAGTATTCTGAAAAAAAAAATCTCTCTGCCAAAATTCAAAGCAATGTGTCTTTTGAAAAAATTAAATTTACAGTGCAATCCTATTTTCTTTATCACCCTATTCCAAGAATGAACGCTTTCCAAATTCAAAATAATTAAAGAGTTGAAAAAAGAAATAGTTTTTATGTAACAGTACTTATGGCGAGACTAGTTATAATTGGTGTCAAAAATCGACCATTTTAATTTTTTATAACTTTGTTATACCCAGTATCACTCTCAAAATTAAGACGAACGTAACGACACCTCTCAGGCTAAAATCCATCAACATATTACTACAGAGCGTACCAAAAAATATACATTCATACACTCGAAAAACACAATCCTCCTTCTGGTGCAGTTGGGTAAAAATATACTAATATATATTAATAAATGTAAACAGCAATATAAATTAATTATTGTGATGGTCAATCAACTCAACAAGTAGGTCTTAAAATGAACATGGACAAAACGAAGGTCATGTTCAACGTCCATGTTGCACCCACT
>WUAW01037718.1:0-13121 GCA_017165845.1 Thaumetopoea pityocampa | reverse complement strand
TATATATATATATATATATATATATATATATATATATATATATATATATATATATATATATAATTTCTAGCTCTTAGGAATATAAATAAATTAAAACCAATTAATTTTTTTACAGAATATACAGATAGAAAATAAGGTTAGCCAATAAAAATATTGTAATAAAAATATCTTTTTTTGTGACTTACAGATACATTGCTTCATTTATAAAGCGTCAGGTGAAAATACTGGTACATATGGATTCTGCGTTCTCAAAGGTCCCATAATTTTCCGATATTTTCTTTTAATTACAAACCCTTAATTTAAAAAAAAGCACCGCAAAGTTAATCTTACATTTAGACAACAAAACGCAGGTGAACGAAAATAACATTTAATCTTGCTTGTTATTTACCTTACTGTCGTCAGTGTTTGGACGGTCTCCAGATGCACCGGTTATCGTGAGGGCTTCTGTGCACGCAATGACTATAACAACCCAATTATCCGCTTGGTTGAATCGCACGCATTCACACGCACTAGATTTAAGGGCAAGCCACAATTTGTCGTCTATTTTTTTACACATCGCAAAATAAAACGAATTTGAATAAAAATTAAACTGCATGCATTTACAGGCACTAGACTTAAGGAGAAGCTAGAATGTGTTGTCTGTTTGTTACGCATGGCGGAATAAAACATATTTGAATAAAAATGGAACTGCACGCATTTGCATGCATCAGATTTAAGGGAAAGCCAGGATGATTAGTTTATTTTTTGCATCATCATCATTTTAGCCCGTAGTTGTCTACTGCTGAACATAGGCCTCTACAATCGAATTCCAGCGCGACCGGTCCATAGCCACCTGCATCCAGCGAGACCCAGCGATCCTCACCAGGTCGTCGGTGCATCTCGTAGGTGGCCGTCCCACATTGCGCTTGCTAGTACGTGGTCTCCATTCAAGGACCCTTTTGCCCTATTTTTTACATATGGCGGAATAAAACAAATTTGTATAAAAATATTTGTAAATTGTTGTGCGTATCAGAAACCTCATCACCTCGGAGACATCCACTGCTGGATTGAAAGACTTTTGATTGTTGACAAACTTTCTCTATACCCTTGATTTTGGCTTTTCTGAAGATTTTCTCGATTCGGATTTAATGATGAAGGGTCGTTACTTGCAGCATAGATTTTTACACTGCTCATCTCTGAGGTGCTCTTGAGCAACCTTATGAGCTTAATCTTTCCACTAATTTATCATACTACTAACACTTATTAATTTTATCTCATTGGATTAAGTAGTTTTTAAGTATATAAGTACTTAGAATACTTAGGATATCTTTATCTTAGAATCTTTTCTGTTAATATCTTTAATAATTTGCAGCTGTATTTCCAAACGAATGTCGAAAACATATCCATATTGTAGCGATTGATGATGTCAATCGAAATTTGAAAAATGTAAAGATCTAGTCTGACAGATTTGGTTTAACAGGCCTGGCTAAGTCTCTGATTATCGTTGTAGGTAGCCAAAGGTTATTTGGCAAACTAGACGTGTTAGTACTTCCTGTACCAGTACTACCTGTAGTTTTAAATGGCATTTAAAGACAGGGTTACATTGTGTTACTGGGAATTTTAAACAGTCAAAGCCAACCAGATAGTTACTGAAACTGCTCACTCCACCGTTTACAGAACTTCCTTGTTACCAATACACACACAATGTTTGTGCAGATAATTATATCGTCCAGCAAATTGACTACAGTGATATATAAACCTTTGATTTGGATACAATATTCAACAAAATCGATCTTCTGAATAACTGTGTTCGATCCATCCGTAGTTTTAAATTGTACTTAAAGATTGGGTTACAGTATATTGCTGGGAATTTTAAATAGTAAAACTCACTGCAACTGCTCACTCTATTGTTTAAAGAACTTCCTTATTACCAATACACACACAAATTTAATGCAGATAATTTTATCCTGCAGTAAACTGACTACACTGATATATAATCCTTTGATTTGGATACAGTATCCAACAAAATTGATTTTCTTCTGAATTACTGTGTTCGATGTATCTTCAATGTTAACAAGTATGACCATGTAGATGGTAGATACATGGTTAAGCAGATACTTGTACTTGGTAATGTATTTGTATATAATATATATTTATTAATGTATTTTATAAGCTTTAGGTAAGCTTGTGTTTTATATACATTTATGAAGTATATATTTATATATACTTCACCTAATACTGTGTCAGTACCATATAAAGGTTGACTAGTAGCAAATGCTTTAGGCATTTAGTCTATCCATATGTCATTAGTATATGGAGTCTATATAAATAAAGCTTATCCATCTCACTTCTTTTCCACAAACCCGCACGCGTATGCAGGTCTCTTTAGAAGATTACATACGTATTAAAATTAACATAACACTAGTATAACACACTCCTATCTCGCACAAATACTGGCCTACATTGTTAGTGTACAAGCAACGTGTTCAATGCACTGTAGCTACCGGACACCCGGATCCTTTAGAGAGTTAATTCTCGGAAACTACGTCCCCTACGTTTGCTTTGAAACATATCATCACTCTTGTCTTTGTACAATATATATCCTCTTATTGTTCCAATTTCTATATAAACTTGATACAAACTGCTTTGTAGGTGCACTTACAGGCTATTTTGATACAAAGGTGAAAACCCTGTGATGCATCTTCATTGGCCTGAAGCGAATGGATCATTTATGTCTGAGGTACACCAGACTTTGGAATCTTCACTACCAAATATGTAACTTTATTAAAGCTGCGATCAGTAAACCTACTACACGGGAATGAATTAGAGCTATTTCAGCACAAAATATGTCACAGGGTCGACATGTGTCTAGATATCCATGCTTTGACCCACAGAGGCTACAATAAGGTACAATCTGTGGCTGACAGACCTAATGTTTAATGTCAATTTTTATACCGTAAAAGTCTTGTTGCTTTTATATGATTTATATCTAGTGAAAATTATAACCTAACAGTGTAATGATCATATTTCCTGATGATGATGGCGACTCAGTGTAACTATGAAAATGAATGAATGTGAATTAATTTTGAGACTCATGTTAATACTTAACGCTATTGTAACACTGTTTAAGTAAAATAAATAATTTGGAACACAGTTAATGTACTAAAATCTATTACTATTATAAAATTGTTAAATGCTAAATTTTGTAACTCAAAGATATTTAAAAATTATATTTAATATATTTAAAATACTCAGATCGACTAATTAAGGACTTCTGAAACCAAAGCCATCGATGTTTGTTCGTTTATTTGTTCGAGCTTCACGCAAAAACAAGCAAGTAAATTTTGGTCAAATTTTTACTGTCTTAAAGATACTATTCCGACTTAAATAATGCAGCATGTTTTATTAAAATCGGTTCAGTAGAATTGCAAATATAGCTTGATCCTTGTTTTATTATTCGTCGTAAAGGTATGTAAGCTCAAGTAAAAGTTGTTTTACATAAATTACATAACATATTTACACATAATTACATTTTATCTATGATTGCTTTGGGATTTCCCATGTAGCGCAAAATCAACATTCACGCAAGCGAAGCCGCGGGCAAAATCTAGTTAATATATAGAGGAAATAGTAGGAAATAGTAGAAATGCATTCATTCGGTGAATGCAATGCAAGAGATTTGCTATAACACCCTATTTAACTACATTAACAGATGACGCTACTCTCACTCTAGAAGCTAAATCACGGTGACGAAAAATTCATTTGCAATTTACTGTAGCGTGATTTTGTGGCTCCGTCTCTCGTCATCGAGAAGGGGTAATAAACCAAAATAAGGGGTAACCACATCGTGCTCTTGAAAGAATTATCTACAGTGACCTCCAAGATTACTGCCATAGCATTTAGATTATGTCAAATGATTCCATTTTAACCAGGAAGATTTGTTTCCATCAGGGAAATTAACAGTTGATGATTTTGGAACTATTTCGTTCCTATAAAAGACCTGGCCCTTAAAGGATATGGCCCTTTAGCTTCTTTAAGAGTACATAATCGGTTAAATTAGACCTTCTGTTAAAAAATAGGTCATCCGAGTAGGCGGTTGAAGGTCGTCGAGTATCAATAACAGGATGAGATTAAGACGATCGTATCCTTAATAGATCAAAGTGTGTGAAAATATGTATGAATGTGGATGAGATGAAAGAGTTGTGTCATGATCGTAGTATGAGATAAACTGTTGTCTCTGCCAATGGGAGTGTATATGTATGTATTAAATAGAGTGAGCTAATTGAAATGGTCTCGTCACGTTTGTCGACGGGTTAACGGTTGATAGAACAGATACATCCTAAAGTGGAGTGTAAATCATAAGCAAAGTAAGATGCCCTTTAGCCTGATACATCGATATCTCATGGAAAGTTGATGGGAATGGCTGGATGAGGAAACTCAGTAACCGTACTACGTAACCTATACTATTATAAAATAATAGTTTAAAAAACTAAAACAACACGTTTTATAAAAAAACCGAACTAAAAAATAAAATATAAATTTACAATCAAAAGCGTGGAGTACGCTATATCAATTAATATATTTGATAATAAACAGATATTGCCAAAAGTAAAGTCTCCAAGACGAAAACGTAAAAGTCATAAGAGCTTCTGAAACCAAATCCGCAGTATGTTTGTTTGTTAATTCGGGCTTCACGCAAAAACCAGCAGATAGATTTAAGTTACAGTCAACTATTACAGTCCTATTCCTACTTAAGTACTGCGGCATGCTTAATCACAATCACTCCAGTATAACTGAAGATACCGCTTGATCCCTGTTTTAGTAGCCGCTATTAAGGTACGAGAGTTCAAGTAAAAGTAGTTTTAAGGCTTTTTATATAAATGTATGATTTTGTCGGGATTTCCCATGTAGCGGCATTCACGCGGGCGGAGCCACGGGAAAAAGCTAGTTAGTTATAAAAATATTAGGAATATAAAGGTACTTTCTCTATTTAAATAAAATGATAGAGATTTACCGTTATACGCATATCACGCAAAAACATTTATAATTATATTTCTTAAAAAATAACATCTAATATTTTTTTGACGCCGACATCTATCTATCTATACTATTATAAAATTGTTAAATGTCAAATTTTCAAAAATCAAAGATATTTAAAAACGAACTACTCAGATCGTCTAATTAAGGGCTTCTGAAATCGAATCCGTCGATGTTTGTTCGGACTTCACGCAAAAACCAGCGGGTAGATTTTGGTTAAACTGTTACAGTTAACTGTTACAGTGTCTTAAAGGTAATATACCGACTTAAATAATAGGGCATGTTTCATCAAAATCGTTCCATTAGAATTGAAGGTACAGCTTGATCCCTGTTTTAGTGGCCGCCGCTAAGGTACGAGAGGTCAAGTAAAAGTGGTTCTAAGGGTTTTCATATAAATCTATGATTGTGTCGGGATTTTCTATGTAGCAGAAAACCGACATTCACGCGGGCGGAGCCGCGGGCAAAATGCTAGTATAATATAAATTTAATAAATTTGTTGTATGGCGTCGGTATAATCATAGCGTCACTCCGTCTTCCCGTGGATGCTATGAGACTCAGCTGAGGGATGTAGCAGGTTAACGGAAGCAGCCTTATCCTATTATTCAACAAAATCTACTGCGAACTTCAAAATGCTTGCCAAGCGTGGAAGTTATGGCAAATCACTCCTTTTAAGGAGAAGGCAAGTCCAGTAGTAGACTTGCACGGGCGACGATAATAATGATGGTATTTAAGTTTTTACTAAACTATAACTTTTCTTATTCTTTTATAACTAACAAGCACTATGCGTTAGTGATACCTGCCTCCTTGTCCTTGTCAATGGAATATATTGGTGCTGATTCTGTTGTACAGAACTTAACTAAATTTGGTCTCTCTCTATTTTTTTCTAATGTCAAACGCCAAAACGAGATATCTGCAATTTAGGTGTCAGTTTCGTTTAGAAACTTCAAAATTTAAAGATTTAGACACGATTTCGGAACATACGGACTAAAGATTCGCAAAAACGCAATATTTTTTTGAACTGTTTGACAGAAGCGTAGATCGGTACTCGCTGTAAATGTTCGCTATCTCGTTTTGGCGTTTGACGTTAGAAAAAAAAAATAGGGAGAGACCAAATTTAGTTAAGTTCTGTTACAACAGACTCGGCACCATTGTTAACTAGCTGACGCGGTGAACTTCGTACCACCTAAAACAATTTCTTCGATTTTTCGGCTATTCCTTTTCCCAGTTTTATTTTTTCATAAATAATATAGAGGTGCTGTATTGAGGCAATCAAAAAAAAAAACAAAAATTATTCAAGTCACTCGGGACGTTTTGGAGTTTTTACGAGACACGCACGGCGATTGATTTTTATATATATTGTTAATATAGTAAACCGCGCAGACAAAGTCGCGGGCATCAGCTAGTTAGGTATAAAGTTATTGATTAGCTATCTAAAAGTTGATTGTTTTGTTACAAAATTATAAAATTTTAGTTTAACTTGAACTTACAAGTTTTTTGCGTATCGCCTCATTTTGACGTACATACGTAAACAACTGAATTCTAGACGACTAAGAGAATATTTTAATATTTTTCAGTGTAAATATGGAAAAATTATTCCTCGCACGACCGTCGAGTGTCTTTCAAGGACACACGCGTCAAATTAACTCTGACCTGTGTGGTACTATCAAACGAAACTTCCAAAAGATTTATGCGAGGTCACAGTATACTGGAAGTCTGTCCTCACGATATATCACTAAGTGTTAGTGCTTTTGACAAGGGACTCGAGCAGTTTGGGTGCAAACAGTGTTTAACCGAAGGACGGTTTTCATTTGCATTGTGATTTAGGTACAATGGGGTTTGAAAATGTGAATTTACTGAAGTCAACATTATTTGAATCAGTGGAAATTATAAAATGAAAACATAGACCGATAACCTATTGAAGGTCGCGGGCAGTTGACGGATGCAGGTGGCTCAGTGTAGCGATCATTAGAGAAGGCCTATTGTCCAGCAGTGGACGTCTCTAGACAGATATGATGATGACGATGATCATTGAAAACAGCCTTTAAGTTCTGTCTATAAATATTTGACGACTGATTGACACAGTCGCAGTGACTCTGCTTTCTGTACCATTGAGTCCCGGGTTCGAATATTCGTCTCCACTACAGGAGCACGGACTTCTCCTAATCAAGAGGGGGATTTGGCCATAGTCTACTTCGCTGGACTGGTGCGGGTTGGTAGACATCACACTCCCGTGCGCGCAAGCAGGTTTCCTCACGAAGTTTTCCTTCTCCGTTGAGTACATAGGTATCTACAATGTAGACCGTACATGAATTAGAAATAACGGGACCGGGATCGAACCTACGATCTTTTCATCGCAAGCCGTGTCTGCCACGACTAGACTACCAATGTCCAGAATATTATATTATTATTAGACTGTTTATAGTTCAAAAAATCTAGTTATTTTTAAATTAAGGTGGTAGTGAGTCTCGAAGGGAACTAGTAGAGGGGAGGAGATACTATGTTAACCTTAATCTACCGTCAAATAGCAACGCTCCTTGACTTGCTGCAAGACGTCTGCGGTGACGTAGTTCACTACATAGTACCCCGCATCCTCAACAGATGGCGCACTCATGAGTGACAACATTTATATAGAAGTCTGAATTATGCTAACGAAGTTTTACAGCAACTTAGTATATATACAATGTCCCGACAGACATAACACCTGGTCTGGTCGGAAGATCTTCCCTTTTCCGATACTGCCACTCCTGCCACACTTCGATCACACAGCTGGTGACATTACAACATAATCATTAACGTCTTATATTATTCATCCCGTTACAACGTCGATCGTTAAAATGCATATACTATTCATATAAGAAAGTTACAGTTTGTCAGTCAAGTTGTCTGTCACATTGTACTAAATCCTGCCCACCAATGATCCACCAAGCCAGTCTTCACTCAAATAAACTGTAGCTGCCACGGAGTCAAGATATTTATTTCATTCCATCATGGAGATCATCAAATTATCACCACCGAAACGTCGCTAAACATCTATATCTATACTATTATAAAATTATTAATCTCAAATTATCACCACCGAAACGTCGCTAAACATCTATATCTATACTATTATAAAATTATTAATCTCAAATTTTGTAAGTAAAATATATTAAAAAAAAAAACTACTCAGATTGACTAACTAACGGCTTCTGAAACCAAATCCGTCGATGTTTGTTTGTTTGTTTGAGCTTCACGCAAAAACTAGCAGGTAGATTTTGGTCAAACTGTTAGTCTTAAATACTGCGGCATGTTTCATCAAAATCGGACGAAGAATAGAAAATACAGCATAATCCCTGTTTTAGTAGCCGACGTGAAGGTACGAGAGCTCAAGTAAAAGTGGTTATAAGGCTTTTTATATAAATCTATAATTGTTTCGGGATTTCTCAGGTACCGGAACACCAACATTCACGCAAGTGGAGCCGCGGGCAAAAGCTAATTCATAATATAAAAATACAACAATAATACAATTCACGTATATATGTAGACTCACGTCGATATCCCATGGGGGTAAGCAGAGATATTTTCCACATACCTACTACGATCCTGACATATTCACAGTTTTTCGTCTCATCCACGATCATACATCTTTTCATACACTTTAATCAACGAAGAGTCCTAAGAACGTGATCTTTTATAAACAAGTTTACATATAAAAGAAAACATATATTATGTTATAATTATGTAAATTTAATAGATTGTATTCATGCAAATTAGTTCTAATGGTGATAGATACTAGTCGTGATCGAAAGGTCGTGAATTCGATTTCGGTTTGGTCCAGTAGCATTGGATTATTTTAAACTCATGTACGGCCTAGATTGTAGGCAACAATGTACTCAAAAAAAAAAAGGAAATTTTTGTACGGAAACTTGCAAGCACGTATTGTTGTGTGAAGTCTACTAACCCGCACTAAATGACTACGGTAGACTACGGCCTAATCCCCTCCTGATTAGGGGAGATTAGTGCTCCCGTAATGAGAACGAATACGAACCGGGGATAATGGATGATAAATAGGTTACATTTATCATATCGAATACGATATATTATATTATAGTAGCAATAGCTACTATAATAGTGTAAGTAAAGAATAAACGATATTAGCCCCAACTGTTGACGTAAAACCTGTGATTTGTAGCAACCGAGATTTACCCACAGTAAGGTAAGCACTGGTGTGATATATACATACATACAGTCAAGCCTTTTTACTTGGATCTGCGGCGGGGAATCGAACTCCGATCTCCCGCGTGACAGGCGGGGATACTGACCACTATACTACCGAAGAACTGGGATAGGCAGAGACCACTTCTTTCCTCTTAATAATGGCTATCTGTAGCCCACTTTAAGTCCCCGCAGAAAACGAGATGTGTTGGGTGGCGTACCACAAAGCCGCCATTTTATAAGGTTCAAAAGTGTTACTGCGTTTCCACGGAAAGCGGGTGAGGTAGGAAAGGTGTCTTGATCCAAGAGTATGGAATTTGAAAAAAGGACTGTAGGATATGGGATACTACTATCTCGGAAGAAGTTGTAAGAGACAGTAGTAGCTCGAGGGGCTGGGGTCGCTTAACCTTATAAATACTTAAGTATTTTTGCCGAGCAAGGTAAAAGACTAAGTACTCCCCGACCATGGTATATAAATTTCCATAATGTTCTTGCTAATTATCAATAAATGGAAATTTCTCATTTATACTTCATTGATAACGGTGATCTAAAAGATCTTACCGATTAATTAATGAGAGCTAATTAAATTATAACGGAGGTTTGACTTTCAGACGCGGCCTTTTTACATTATATTGGTTTAATAGAAAATCTTTGAGACTATTAATGAGTTTATTTGATAAGATGTTCCGAAGAGGCTTCGATATTTCTGTCTTAATTAGCGCAATGTGATTTTTAGGTCATTTCTCTCTCTCTCTCTCTCTCTCTCTCTCTCCCTCTGCCTTTCCCACACAAGTAAAAGTGAGAGATCAATTAAAATTGGTTTTTGGTCTTTACCGGATAGCAGAAAACCGACATTGACATAGGCGGAGCTGCGGGTAAAAGCTAGTAACTTTATAATTATGCATGACAATTTAGTTGAATATATCCGTACGAACTTTAATTGTATTCTAACATCTGTAACTATACTGTAATTGTTTATTGAATATTATTTTCACGAGTCCTAAGTTGTAAACGTCATAAAGCTCGTTATAACCTAACGAGTCCCTTCAAGGCGAGTAGCAAATCAAAGATGTCCACACAAGCTGGGTCAACGGTCGTCCATCACCTACTCCTATCAATAGTCATGTAATTCGCTCCTGCTCACTGCGATAAGTTAAGCGGTATGCTATAAGATTAGAGCGATTTTATTGCACTAATACTCATATAGCGAATCAGAAAGTATATTTTTCTGCCTATTTCTTTTAACGTAGAATAAAGTGGTTTAATTTGGAATTTATTTTAAATTCAATTATTTAATATATTTTAATTCTAATTTATTCGAAATATGACAGGTAAGTACATTCATATAAAAAGAGCATAGGATACGCCTGTGTAATATTGTCATTTTTATGGCAAGTTAAGCTATTGGTATCAGTAAGTCACTAACATTATAAATCTAAAAGTACATTTACATATGTTCATTAATTTATTATAATTATATAATAAAAATAACATTCTTGACACTTCGAGATACAATGATTTAGTTTCAAACTAGATTTCTTGTATCTCAGGTACCTAGACAATAATCACTACAGAGATACAGACCTCCCCCAATCAGGAGGCGAATTATTACATATACAAGTATAGATAAATATTTATAACTCACAAATTCGTGTTCATCATACAAAACTCGAAAGATCGAGATTTGAAGTTGGGACCCATCGACACAGATAAGAGGTCAATACCACAGACAATATTACTTTTTTCATTTGGTCACCAGTTTTGTGTACCTATTAGAGTCGCATTACATTTCCGCAATCATCTACTATGACAGGCATCACATTCAATAATTCATCTTCCGTAGTAGCAACGCATTAATATTAGAATTGGTACATATCAAATGGTTTGATAAATGTTAATAGACTATGCCAATTTGCTATATTTCGTCACCATCATCATCATATCAAGCCATAGACGTCTACTGTTGGACATATGCCTCCTCTAATGATCAATACACCAAGCGGCTACGTGCCGCCTGCATCCACCGATTACCAGCAATCTTTATTAAGTCATCCACCCACTTAGTCGAGAGTCAACCAGCACTGCGTTTTTCAGTTCGTTCGTTCGGTCGTTCTCCTATGGATTATTTCATTGTACCCTATCTCGCAGTGAAAATCCGAGCATAGTTCTTGATATATTTATAAAATTAAAATTCTCGATAAGTTCAATTAAATTTATTCGCTAGTCGTCTCTAACTTGCAGAGAGATCACCCCATCGTCCGGTCGTCAGTCAGTGGAAATGCCCCATTACGTCGGGGACACACGCACCGCGCGCCGATTCTTACACGAGTGCCTCAGATTATGAGCGGAATTGCCTCTTGAGGTGCTACTTATCACGTATGCCGACGCTTTTCTAAACTTATAGCGCCACGAAGGGGGGACAGGGAGTTTTTGTATTGGGAGTTTTTGTTTTTCATATAGAGCAACATAGCACTACTTTTACTATTGCCTTGCTTTAATATTTTTCATATAAAATATTCTTGTTTCATTACCGGACTTAAAGAAGATTATATATTTATTATTTCGCTCGGGTAAGAAGTTAAACTGTTATACCACGGTAATGCATTACCAGGATAATAAATATTCTTTGTGTTAACTCAGGATAAGATTTATCTGCTTGTCAAGTTTCATCTAAATCTGAAAATGGTTTACGCCTGAAGAAATAATTATATCGTCATCAGTAGCCTGTGGAACTCCACTGCTGGATCCATCCCTGAATATACGAATCCCTCCTTTTTAGAGAGGAGGCATGCACCTCCTAGGGATTAGCCATAATCTCCAGATTTAGCGAGCGTCTTGAAGATCGCATATATATCATCCCCATATATACTTATATCATATAGTTCGCATATATATCATCCCCAGTTCATACTTTTCTCCACTACAGGAGCGCGGACCTTCTCTAATCAGGAGAGGGTTTAGGCCTTATCACGCTGGCCGGGTGTGAGTTGATACACTTCAACACCCGTGCGGGCACGCAGGTTTCCTCACGAAGTTTTCCTTCTCCGTTGAGTACATTGGTGTCTACAATGTAGGTCATACACAAATTTGAAATAACGACCTTTCCGATCGCGGGTCGTGATTAGCACCACTTGAATGTACTTATGGAAAATTGTATAAGAGTGTGACTCATGACCAATCTTTATTGTTCAACAGAATGCGTCTGGTGGTCTCGGTGGCGATATTATTCGCGGTGTGGCATGCGACCAAGGCCCAGTGGCGCTGCCCTGTTCTGAGCTCACGACCGGCGGCCGAGTGCTCCTGCGACCTGCCGCACACGTTGAGGTGTGCTGGTGACCACACCGCGTTACAGGTATTTAGCGATCAGAAGGTTGCGTGTTCGGATCACATCGGGGTCACCAGTTGTTGGGATATATGACCCATGGTGACGTCAATGTTTACGTCATCAGCTATGGATCGAAGTGTAACAGGAGTGGTAGTATCGGAAAAGGGAAGATCTTCCTATCAGGCGGGTGTTATGTATAGCGGAGCCGGCCACTGCCCCAACGGTTGATGTCGGGAAGTTGTGTATATACTAAGACGTTATCAAACTTCATTTGCGTGATTCAGACTTTTACTCCTTTCACTGAAGAGCTGCACCATCTGTTGAGGATGCTTGGTACTATGTAGTGAAGTGGCTCGCCACGGACACAGTAAACAAACTGTCATATTTATCTTAAAGTCGTCAAAAAAGCAGGTAGCCTAGTGGAATGACCAGCGTGCCGAGTCTTTAATTTCGTATCCGTATCTGACTGAACCATTGACTTTTCCAAATTAATTGTTTATTAAAATTTAAATAATTATGTACATCATCATCATCATCATCATTTCAGCCCATAGCTGTCCACTGCTGAACATAGGCCTCTCCAATC
>WUAW01037717.1:1336-15924 GCA_017165845.1 Thaumetopoea pityocampa | reverse complement strand
TTAAGACCCACTTATTGAGAAACTCTATTGAGGTCACCGAGCATTTGTCCAAGATCTTCCAGCGACTCAGCATACGATTATATATTCAGAGAATGAAAAAAATAAATAAAACAACAATCGGACATCAAAGAGATTATTTATTTGAATTAAAAACTAAGTAAATATGTATGATTCGATCGCTTCTCTTCCTGTGTTAGATTTCTTACAACCAACGCTTAAGGAATTGTTCGGGTTTATCTCACAAATATGCCTGTTTTCGATTCTCTGGCAAGTCTGGGCTCCATATAATATTTAAATCTTTGTTTCTCAATGTTATCGATATTCCAAATTTGGATAGGTGACAAGGTTCTAATACAAACATATTTTATATCCATGGTGGCATTAATATTAAGTATGGAAGTTACGAAAAAAAAATTACGCTCTAACCCGTAGAAATCTAATGTCAGTTAAAAAAGCGACAATATTAGTATACTTATAGTAACTAAGATTTGACTGGTTTGCCAATTTACAATATTCATTTTTAATTTTAAATTCGACAAATCACATAGTTCTAACACCGAATATACGTAGACAATAATAAAATATCCCTATATATATATGTAGATTGAGTTTCGATTGAAAGATGTACCACCATGATTAACAATTAGAGCTCTGTGATAACCTATTGTTTTAATATCGACAGTAGGTCTCCCAACGCGACTACTGTTCATAAAAAAATATCGCTTCCTTTACATCACAGCTCATTCAACGTAGAAATGTCTTCTGTACAATGTTTTGAAGTGAGTTAGCGTTTTTACGAGATTCATAATCTTTTCTAAAAACCAATTCAATTGTTTCAATTGTAGCTATAGTCACATCTTTTTAAGACAAGTGATTTATTGACTTAACTATTTAAAGAAACAGTTTATCTAATCCTACCTCTTGAAAATCATTAAACATATTTTCTTTGAAACAACTCTAACTTTTTATCACGCATAGATATTGAATAAGTTTATTTCTAAATCCTTTGACATATATATTGTAGCTAACACTTGATTTTTTGCTTTTTTGTAATAAGATAGGAGCTTCCATCAGTATAATGTTGTAAGTTTCTATTAACAACTAAAAGTTATTGATTCAGTTTGTTAGCTATTTTAAAATCTTAGCTCGAAATATTAGTTAAGTCATAATGGAGGGTGTTGAAGCTCAGATAGTCAAAGTACAGTGTTGAGACAGTGGACAGTGTCTAATTATTTAGATTTTTTTTTGACACAACATTTAATTAAGTACTTACTAAATTTAATTATTATTATTATTATATAACAAGATTGCCGTCAACCACATGAAATGCAAAAACTTAATATGAAATTCGATAGTCAAAAACCAGATGACAATCTTTATTAATTAGGACTATAAGCACCGTGTTACGGTACGTATGAGGTAAACTCAATATATATGTATGTTAAATAGGGGGAGTATATTATAACATAGGAAAATATTTACTCTTTTTTAAATTAGTAAATATAGTTATTATATAACACGTAAAAGGTATTACAAGGTATTGATGACAATAGGTGATGAAAGACATAAAAATTAAATTATGCATGCCCGGGTTTCAGAAGTTTGAACGAAAAATGTGTGGTCCACGACAAGATAGTTAAGATCTTTTCACAAGACATATTTATCTCTTCCAAACTAGGGCTTAACTCTTTCGTTAGAACCTTCTGGAACGCCTCGTCAGCCACTACCCTATTCGTACGTAAGACACGACGGATGTTCTTCTGAAAATATCTTTCCAACGGGATGCGTCTGGGAAATGGTAGTGTTTCGGTTGATTTCTTGTTGAGTTGGTAGTATCTACATATCGTGTCACGTCCGAATATGTATTCCTTCTTCAAGATGATTATTTCTCACATGAACATTTTAATGGATTTTCGGGATACACCGAAGACTCGAGAGCGACGGCGTTGTCCTGCATGCATTGGCCTACAGCGGCCTGCCTTGGACGCCGGTGGGTGATTTCTAAAAGAAATAAGTGACATCGGTTGCAGTAGAAAGACGTTTAATCTATATATACTATTATAAAATTGTTAAATGTCAAATTTTCAAAAATCAAAAATATTTAAAAACAAACTACTCAGATCGACTAATTAAGGGCTTCTGAAACCGAATCCCTCGATGTCTGTATATTTGTTTGTTTGTTCGGGCTTCACGCGAAAACCAACGGGTAGATATTGATTAAACTGTTACAGTCTTAAAGGTACTATTCCGGCTTAATTAATGCAGCACTTTTCATCAAAATCTGTCCAGTAAAATTGAAGATACAGCTTGATCCCTGTTTTAGTAGTCGCCGTTTAAGTACGAGAGGTAAGTAAAAGTGGGTATAGGTTTTTTATATAAATCTATGATTGTGTCGGGATTTCCCATATTGTGGAAAACCGACATTCACGGGGGCATAGCCGCGGGCTAAAGCTAGTACTATTATAAAATTGTTAATTGTAAAGTTTTCAAAAATCAGAGATATTTCAAAACAAACTACTCAGACCGACTAATTCAGGGCTTCTGAAATCAAATCCGACGTTGTTCGTTTGTTGTTTGTTTATTTGTTTGTTCAAGCTTCAAGCAAAACCAGTAGCCAAAACCGGCGGGTAGATTTTGGTCAAACTACATATTACAGTCTTAAAGGTACTACTCCAACTTAAATACTGCGGCATGTTTCATCAAAATCGGTCCAGAAGAATTGAAGATATAGCTTGATCCCTGTTTTAGTAGCCGCTGTTAAGGTAAGAGAGCTCAAGTAAAAGTGGTTTTTTATATAAATCTATCATTATTTTGGGATTTCCTATGTAGCGGAAAACCGACAATCACGCGAGCAGAGCCGCGGACAAAAGCTATAAAGCTATAGGTATAAAATATATTTTTTGGAATTTGATGCTGTGTGCCTCTGAAGTACAGAAATATTTTTACGTTGTGCGGAGTGGTGTCGCACACTTAGTGGGATTTCACTTTAAAGGTGAAACAGAGTTTGTGGCTTGAATCCAGATTTGATTAAATAATGGTGGGGATTCTGCTCTAACAGAACTAAATTTAGTCCCTCTCTATCTTTTTCTAATGTCAAACGCCAAAAAGAGATAGCTATCAATTTTGGAGCTGTCGGTTCTGTTTAGAGACGTCAAATATAAAAAAAATTAGATGTGACTTCGGAACATACGGACTAACGCACGCAGAAACGGTACATTTTTTGTGCAGTTTGACAAAAATATACGGGCTAAAAATGTTTGCTCTCTCGTTTTTGGTGTTTGGCTTTAGAAAAAGATAGAGATAGAGAGAGAGAGAGAGTCTAAACTCAGTGTTGTATTACATCAATATTGATTTGTGCGTGTAAAGTTGGTGAATTTGCCAAAATTAAATATTAGCTAACCTTGGGTTAGCCAAAACCGATAAACAGCAAGGCGTCTACGAGACAGAAAAGTTTGGGGACCTCCGGCCTAAACAGAGCGCGTTCTTTGTTCCACCACATTTCTATTCAGCGCACTGTCAAATCATACTTCGTTTAAACGCCGACTGATCGAGGCATTAACTTCGTTAATACATTATGTATATCTACAGTTTGAATAAAATGAAGAAAATCTTAAATGTTCAATAACTCACCCCGTTTTAGCGGCGTTGAAGATGGTCATTTTCGCGTTTATACGCCTTATGTGTTTTAGACTCGAAAGTTCAGATTATATTTCTAACTTCTCTTTGTCTATTATGGAAGGTTTGATCAATTTAAGGCTTCACTCCTTTACTGTAAAACAAAAATTAAATTAAATTAAAATAAGCAAGTGTATTTTAATTTTTACTTCCAATCTGCATTCGTATGAGCTGATTCTTTGGACGTTTTTAGGAGAATAAATTAGAAATTTCGAACGAAGGTCGGAACAGTACCGTTTCGCTAGAAATAATGTGAGTGCATTAAGAGATTTTGAAGATTCTTCTCTACTAATTCTACAGTATTTATTCTTGTATAGATGATAAATAATAAAAAAATATATGTTATGTACATTTCTAGGTTTTTAATTTTTCACACGAATTACATAAAATCTTCAAAAAAAATGTCCAATTGAATTTCCATAATTCGAGTAGTATCAGATGATCCTCCAGAAACTCTTAATGCCCTCACATTTTCATTAAAGAATCGGCATGATTTTATTAGGTAAAAAATAAACCCGTATTTTTTACCTATGTAGCTGGTAATATTTAATAAAGTATCTTATTGTTTTGCTAGGACGCCGTTTATTTAAGTTATTGATTTTACAAACACGCATGCGCGTGTTCGTTTGGATAGCTACAATAATTCTCGTTATCTAGGCAACCAGTCCATATTTGCACTGATAATAATTATACCTAGATAGCACTTTTAAATTAAATATTCTATTAACAATCATTACACTATTATTGTTTTCAAAAAATATTTAAATAGCAATTTCTCATTCATTATTTGTGATTATGCGTTTTCTTTTTGTAATTGGTATTTTTTCATATTAAAAAAAACATGAACATGTAAATATTTTCTGAACAAGTCAGATTATACTTTTATTTAATGAACAATTTTATACCAATTTTAAACAATTTTCATTGAATGATTTTAAACCTGTTTCCACTAATATAAAAGAAGAAAATCGAAGAGATCGTAGTTTCATAAGAATATATTGTTATTTTTTAAGTAACTGTAAGTGATTATGTCACATTATATTGGTATTTCAATATTTACCTTAACAAAACTATAGCCACAGTCTAAAACGACCGACACGCAGTACGATAAGACTTCAACTAAATTCTGCACAGTGTTGCCATACGAGGTAGGAAATGTACATTTTCATTCTAAATATCAGCCTCCCTAGCCAAGTTGACTTTCTACAAACGTTAACGCTAACAGAAACGACAAAAAATTATTGAAATGACATTTCTAACCATTAAGTCACCGGCTAATTGAAACGACAAAAATGTATTGAAATGACATTTCTAATCATTAAGTCACCGGCTAATTGAAACGACAAAAATGTATTGAAATGACATTTCTAATCGACTAAGTAACGGATGACTTGGCGATTAGAAATGTCATTCCAATACATGTTTTCGTTTCTATTATCTTAACGTTATAGATAGTCAACATTGCTAGGGGACAGTATAACTATTATGTGTCGATTTGCGTCAGTATTTCCGTCCGATTATAATGTAGGTGTCTTTAAGGCAAGAGTGAATAGGTTTCTATTAAGCCAATACGTTTTACCACTTTAGGTTATATCGCAACTTTTCATTAGCTGGAATTATAGTTAAGTGCTAGCTTAAATATAGTAAAAAAAATACAATTACGCCTTTTTCCCTGACTCTCCAGCGGGGAAAATAAAATAATTAATTTATCTTTCAATACTTTTATTTTAAAAAATCTAGAACTAACCTAAACTAATATGTGTGTGTGTGTTCTAATATTATAGTTATTAATTCCTCGTTTTATTTATGTCTTGATTTTTCCCGCGGCTTTGCCCACGTGAATGTCGGTTTTCCGCTACATGGGAAATCCCGAAACAATCATAGATTTATATAAAAAGCTTAAAAACTACTTTTACTTGAGCTCTCTTACCTTTACGGTGGCTTGTAAAACAAGGATCAAGTTATATCTTCAATTCTACTGGACCGATTTTGATGAAACATACCGCAGTATATAAGTCGTAATAATATATATAGTATATGAATACGGAATAATATATGTAGTTAGGCTGTAATAGTTTAACCAAAATCTACCAACTAGTTTTTGCGTGAAGCTCAAACAAACAAACAAACATCGATGCATTTGGTTTCAAAAGCTCTTAATTAGTCGACCTGAGTAGTTTTTTTAAATATCTATAATTTAAAAAAAATTGACAATGAAAAGTAATATAGAGGTTACAGAATCTAAACGTTATTAAAAATTCTTTTCATCTCATTATTTGACATTGTTCTCTGCGGAATAAAAAATATTTCTGCTATAATATACGAAGAGACATTGAACGATCTAAAAATTAAATGTTTTGCTTAAAATGGAACAACAGTGTCAGTTTAATCTCCTTAACTAACTTCCGATGAAAATTTTAAGGTAGGCCTAACATCAATTATATTTAATTTTAAGGTAGGCCTGACCTCAATTATATTTAATTTTAAGGTAGGCCCGACAACAATTATACTTAATTTTAAGGTAGGCCTGACATCAATTATATTTAATGTTAAGGTAGGCCTGACATCAATTATATTTAATTTTAAGGTAGGCCTGACATCCATTATATTTAATTTTAAGGTAGGCCTGACATTGATTATATTTAATTTTAAGGTAGGCCTGACATCAATTATATTTAATTTTAAGGTAGGCCTAACATCAATTATTATTTTACTTTACATATTAAAATATTGTTCTGCCATATACATAGATTAACTATATGATTTATCGTTACTATTTTCCAAAGGTTGTTGCATGTTTCTCTATTTACCGTAATTGCTTCTAACAATTTCGATGTTAAATATTGCTTTTATGTTGGCTTTGTGTTTTAAGCAATAAAATGTATAATAAATATTTCAGGAGTTAAGCGAATGCTTGAAAGTGTTTCAAAACCTTGCCTATATTGTCTTATTTTATCTTTTTTATAACAAATTATAGTTAATTTTGCTATAATTAATGTTGTTTTTACATTTTTGGATAAAAATGATATATTTAATATTCTTATAGAGCGGATGAAAACTATGTGTCCGCAAAATGTCTGTCAATTTTGTGTAAACCTATAAAGAACACCACATTCGATTTTTTTAGCATGAGAGTTTAAAAATCGTATACATACATACATACATACAGTCACGCCTGTCCCCTCGTTCTCCGGCAGGGAATCGAACCCCGGTCTTCCGTGTGACAGGCGAGGATACTGACCACTATACTACTGAAGAATTGGGGTAGGCAGAGACCACTTCTTTCCGCATTCTACAAGCAAAGTGGCTATCCGTAGGGCACTTTTCGACCCCTCGGGAAACGAGACATGTCGGATGGTGAACCACGACGACCCCATTTTTAAGTTCCTCGTTACATTCCCACGAAAAGGAAGGAAATAAGGGTAAGGTAGGAATGGTGTATCGAGCAAGAAATATGGAATTTGGGAAAAGGATTATAGGATACTATAATACTACCTTGGAAGGAGTAGGAGAAGACTCGGGAGCCCGGGTCGTTTACCTGTATACTTAAGTATCATATAATTGTCGGACAAGCTAAAAGGCTAGGTACTCCCTAACCTGAAAAATTCGTATAAGAGTAAGTAAATCCATGTATATGGTAACACTGCATCTGCGCTCTCCGGCTTATTTTTTATCGATTTGTCACGCACGCATGTCAGAACGAGCCCCACTGGGTACACTACACACTACACTGTAACTGTACACTAAAAAGTTGTCTTCAGATTTAATATATACGTACCAAACAAATTCTACGATATTCTCAAATGCATAGAGACTAGGGCCTTCATCCTGGGTGTCTTAATCTCGAAAATTTTGAGTCTCGATAATTTTTCCGTATATCCTCGGATATATGGAAAAGTTACTCGAGACTGTTACCTCTAGTCTCGGGAAAAACAAGACTTACTCTACTTACAAACTTCTTCTAATTTGTTAAAAAGAAGCTGGATCCAAGAGCCCTTCAAAATTTAAGCAATGACGAAATTACACTATCATCTAAAATATTGTACGAAAGATTAAATAAATCTACAACTGAAAAACCAACTGAGAGTTATCCAACAAATACCAGTTACTCTAAAGATCTGGCGATTTCGGAGCTCACGAGTTTGTCGACAATAGAGCAACTAGAATATAAGCTTAATAATTTGTTGAATAAAATAAATTCCATCTGTATCTATGACTTGCAAACAACCTTGCGTGTGGAAAAAGGTTCCTTTGAAAATGCTAGCGACAGAGGGAAATACTTAAGCCATTGCTATAACTATCTAATGTTTATTCCCCTACTAGGGTAGAAGCAGAGAGGGCTTTTTCCAACGAGGATTGCTTTTGTGATAAAATCAGATCCTGCCAATTTTCGTACTCACTATAAAAATGAAAAAAAAATCTCATAGATAATTGTTAATTTTACTTGTATTTCAGTTTCTACAGTATAATTAATAAAGTACTTTATCGAAATGTATTGTATTGACTGCCTAAATGCCTAGCCTGTGAGTGTGAAACCTATTTTTGAAATAATCTTGAAAGTCTCCTTTTTGCCGGGAACTTCGAGATGGGACCGAGTCTCATTTTTTTTCCGGGACTTGTACATATAACGAGACTGAAAGCCCTAATAGAGACGGTTATCAAATGTTGAACTATTAGCGATAATTTTATTAATGGAATGATCATGTGGAAAAATAATTTTTAAAATTATTATTAATATCTAAATTAATATTTAGTACATAATTTATTATAATAACATTGTAATTGAGATAAAACTGTACATACACCTCTTATACAATGCGTTGTATTCCGAGGAGTCGTTTGATATGATGCCCACAGCCACTTTCTACCATCGCACCGCTCGCCATCGGCAGGGAGTTCTTCACCCTTACACATTGGAACCTCAATGGGCGCGTACAGTGCGGTTTCAGAGGGCATTCCTCCCGCAAACGCATCGATTGTGTAATGAGCTTTTCCCGAAAGTCTACAGTATCGGGTTCCTCAAGAGGGAGCAGTAAACTGTTGAAGGGTCGGCGACGCGCGCGTGACACTCCTGATGCTGCAGGCGCCCACGGGCTGCGGTGACCGCTCACCATCAGGCGGGCCATGGGCTTGTTTGCCACCATCGTGCTATAAAAGAATATAGAATATTTTTTTGAGAATTTTATATGATACTTACTGATGGTCAAAATAATTTAGTTATTTTTAGCTACTTTTCGTCAGTTTGTGTAATAATCACCCAAAACTATGCGAAATATAATTTTTACGTGACTTAAGTATTCTCGTGGAATTTTCATTAGTTACTTCAATGTTACAATAAAAAAATCTAGAGTTGCCGGTGTATTGACCTCAAAGGATTGTAAAGTTGAAATAGTAATGGCCGGGCATTGAGTTCTTAGAATTATGGATGGGATATACATGGATGTTGGTTTAAAATTTCAATGCACTTAGATCTAAATACTTTTACGATTTTAAATGAAGATGCTGAGGTGGATGAGTGGCTAAGGAGCGCTAGCCGGATGTTGTGACCAAGGATATGGCAGCCAATGGACTTACGATCAAAGATGTCAAAGACCGAGCAAAGTGGAGAACACTTAGCAGGAAGGCGGACCCTGGCAATGGAAGCCGTGATTAATAACGCCAAGAAGAAGAAGAAGACTTTCACGATTTTAAATATTAAATTTATATTAGAACAGTTGTAAAATACGGAATATGTACATATAATGTTGGCGCCACCTTACGTGCCGGCGCGTTATCGGTGGCGAATGTTAAACAATATTCCAATAATATTTCATACTATAAAATATCGGTAAATTTCGGTGGATGGTTATGGAAAACTATCTGAGAGTTATCAATATATAGTGTAATTCGTTTATTATCTAAGTGAAGATTATGTGAATTTGATACTTTTCTATTGAGTTTTTTCCAGTTACGGTTTTAAGTGTGAGCTGTGAGTCTTCTCGTGTATTTAGTTCATGTTACAATTAAAAGACAATTGGACATCAACAGAATATATATTTGAATTAACAACTATGTAAATATCACTCGACCACTTCTTCTTGCTGCGTTAGATTTTTTATTTAAGCGAATTTGCCAATATTTCCGAAATATGTTTACGTTCGTAGGTATTCATGGCAAGTCGGTATATATTTAGAGACCTTCGATCCTTCAAAATTTGGACGGGTGGAATATTATTCCGAATAGTAACTTTATAGGTACCACCGTTATGGGCGTTAAGCTGTGCCACCTGCTCAGTTGTATTAAGCTTATTTATTTATTTTTTACACTTCATACATTTACAGCATATGGGCGGATTTAACACCTAAGACATTCACTACCAGATAACCTTTAGATGATTCCGACATTACATAAGGTACGTGAAGCATCAGTTACAAGTTAAAGGAGTATGAAACACACACTTACCTAAAGCTTATGTAATAGATGTGATATACAAATACATAAATGTAGGATACAAAATAGATCCTATCCGGGGCAAATGACTCTTGTTTATTACTATTTATTTTGTGGTATTCACCGGCCGCTGCCGCGGCACGCTCGCTTCGCTCGCTCGGCTCGTGAGTTTTTATGGCAGACTAACATGCTCCTCCTCACTACGCTCGTCATTGCACCTATTTCTCACCATTTATTGTATTATTTTGTCCTTAACGAAGATTTTTACACCCACCACTATAGTAAAATCGTAAGTACTACAATGAATATGGTGACTTCCATTACGAAGTGATTTTAAGAATTTTAAATGTTTTTTTTACTTAAAAGTGGTTGAATTGCCCCAAATGGGACTTTTAAAATATACTACAGCCGCGGGTCCTCTATCGAGTAAAATTGATTTCAAGTCAATAAGCCTCTGTTTCACTAATCTGGAGAGTTACCAAATAGATTAATCAAATAAAAGATAAAATATAATACATAAATACATAAATGTAAACTCATAATTTACTAAGGACTTACTACTTTGTATAAGGACACGCGATCTCTCCTGACAGTACCGGTTCATGGAGTGATTTAGATTCCAGTCAAACGTTAACCATCGATTTATGTTCCCATAATGGTATAAAGGATCGAAAAGAAGTCTCTAATATATTTTTATATAACACCAAATATATGCGTACAAAATTAACTTTCAACTTTTTAAATATCTAACGACAGCTTAAAAAGCAATCGCTTCACCTCGACAATATTTATAAATTTATAATAATCGACCATTGATTGGCATGCCAACATATTTGCTAACATTAATTTTAAATTTTAAATTCGACAAATTACATAGCTCTAATTAACATCGAGTATAGATACATAGACAATAGTAAAATATAGACTGAGTTGCGACTGGAAAATGTAAATTTAAAATTTCACCCTCATCACTTGGGTAGTTGGCGATCTACCACTGTGCGTTTCTCACGCAATTTCTTTCCACGTACCATCATCCTGTGAAAAGAGCTCCCAGCGGCGGTTTTTCTAAGTGGTTACGTCTTGAGGACCTTCAAGAAACGAGTTTACTCATTTCTTAATGGTTGGCAATGCACCTGCCATACTTTTGGAGTTGCCTCTGTTACCTGTTATCATCAGGTAACCCGCTTGCCTCCTTTTATATAAAGAAAATGTTCTATCGCGATTATCAGTCTGAAATCACATCGTCATAACTTACTAAATTATTATTGATACCGCTCTGCTATATGTAGTTCATACTCGATCACTCTGCTCATAAGCACACCGCTTTCATTACATGATAGTTTATTTAGTCTAGAAGTTATTCAATGTTTTGTAGGTTGTATTGATCTATATATGTAAGCTATGGACAGATATACACAGATACTACTACTGAACCCACAAAAGGCTGCAGTGAAAGATACACGAACAGCGGGAGCCTTACAGTTCGATAAGATGCATCTTCAATGGCTTCGAGCTGTCTAACATAGGTCCGGTCAGAGTAGAGTCACGGAAGTGACACAACATTACTCCAGGATTTATAGAAAAGTGGTTTGCAATTGTGAACTCGCATTTCTACATTTTTTCCAAAATGATTTAATTAATAATAATGCACAATTAGCATACAAAATATGCAGAGATATGCGAGTCTAAAACTTTAAAATGCTCTCCTGTAAAGTAGCAACTTTCACTCAATTCAATTTTACTACCTTCCCGCTAACGTGTTGTGGCAGGCTGCTGATCTCCACGAGTAAAACCCTGAATAGCAGGACTCTGTAGCGCCCGTATCTTGTAGTAATTTAACACAATAAAAATAATAAGGAATTTAATTATTGATTCATATTTTTCTTATATTTTTTATAATATATTTGATAGGCTTTTACTATAAAGAATTTGTAAGATAATGCGTAGGAAATATAAAATTTTTATGCAAACGCAAAAAGTATTCTGTTAAATAAAAAAAATACCTATTTCATCTATACTGTTATAAAATTGTTGTGTCAAATTTTCAAAAATCAAATAAATTCAAAAACAAACTACTCAGACCGACTACATAAGGTCTTCTGAAGCCTAATCCATCGATGTTTGTTTGTTTGGGCTTCACGCAAAAACCAGCGGGTAGATTTTGATTAAACTATTAGAGTCTTAAAGGTACTATTCCGGCTTAATTAATGCGGCATGTGTCATCAAAATTGGTCTAGCAGAGTTAAAGATACAGCTTGATCCCTGTTTTAGTAGTCGCCGCTTATGTACGAGAGGTCAAGTAAAAGTGGTTCATAGACTTTATATAAATTTGATTGTGTCAGGATTTCTTATGTAGCGGAAAACCGAGATTCACGTGAGCGGAGCCGCGGCAAAAGCTAGTTCTTCATAAAGGTGTCTTGGATAGACCAAAGTAATTACATAGAATAAGTAAGAGGAAGCATACAACAACTATAACTAATAATCTGAAGAATTATTTTTGAGAGATTGCATAACGGTCGGACGCTTTGAGTATTATAATAAATGAGCACGTCTATATTTTTGTGCCCTACTCACTCTATTTAATTCTCTTACTCTGTATACACAATATTTCAGATATTATTTCTTCAAAGCAATAAATCATTGCTGTAGTTGTGTCTTACAATATGTATGTAATCTAATATTATTTCCAAATTGTTTTATTAATATTATTTATGAACTTTATAAATTAAATAATTTAATTTTACATTCATACCAAATAAATTTGTTTCTATGTTTTTAAATATCCATTTCTATAGTAATCGTTGCTTTATGTCTTGCATAGGTTCTATCTCCAGCTAACAGTTAGTTTTGTTGATTTATTCAAAATAGTCTTAAGATAAACTTGATTTATTATGTGAGTTGCACTGTAGGATGTTGAAACTTGTAAGATGTATAAGCAAAGTACAGAGTTGAGACAGTAGACAGAGGACTAATATTTTTTTAACACGATTTTAGCACGACATTTAGGTTTTAATTATTATTGACAGGGGTCAGACAGTGGACAGGAGTCTAATATTAATGATTTTATTCGACACAACATTAACACATCGTTTAATTTTTAATTATCGTGGATAGGGTTCAGACAGTGGACAGAGGTCTAATATTTTTTTAACACTATATTAAGATGACATTTAGGTTTTAATTATTATTGACAGGGGTCAGACAGTGGACAGGGGTCTAATATTAATGATTTTTTTGACACGACATTTACACAGAACCTTTTATTATACTTTAACTCTTTATTATAATTGACAAGGGTCAAATTTTACTTGAGTAAACATTTATAATTTTTTTGACATGATATTAATATGTCATTTAATTTTTAATTACTATTGACAGGGGTCAGACAATGGACAGAGATCTATTATATGTGTTTTTTCCTGATACAACATTAACACGACATTGTTACGACGTTTAACTATTATTATTATTGGTAGGGTTCAAACAGTGGACAAGGGTCTAATATTTGTTTTGACACGAAATTAATTCGAAATTTAATTTTTAATTATTATTATAAAACAAGATTGTCGTTGACCACGTGAAATGCATTTAAAAACTTAAACTAAATGTAGACAGCCATTAAAAACAAATGAAAAAATATTCACTCACATTGGTTAAAAGAAATCATATATAAAAAGAAATCAAAATACAAACTGTAACCCTAAAAACAATAAAAAATATTATTCTAATGCATATTATTCTACGGTTGTACCAATATTTGACGCGATATGCCAGGGAACTCGGTAGCAAGGGAATATTTTTCCTTTTTTTTTTATTTAAAATTTTTATATGTTAGCGATGATGGCATAAAGTGCGGCGATAAAGGATGAACCGCAGTAAACAAATTTATATTTTCAAAAAATATATATTGTGAGTACCTATATCTATTAATATTTTAGTATGAGAAAATATATAATTTTACTCAAATAAAATATAAATATTATTCTTTTATATTAGGGATTATGTAACATCGATAATAAGTGACAAAAGAAATAAAAAAAAAATGAAACAAATTAAGTTTATTCGGGTGGCAGAAGTTTGAACGAAAAATGTGTGGTCCACGACATGATAGTTAAGGCTTTTTCGCAATACACATTCATTTGTGCCCGATAAGGGTTTGCAAGATCTTTTTTAAAAATCCTCTGGAACGCATCGTTAGCCACTGCCTTATTCGTACGTAAGACACGACGGATGTTCTTCTGAAAATATCTTTCCAGTGGAATGCGTTTGGGTAGTGGTAAGGTTTCAGTTGATTTCTTGTTGAGTCTGTAATATCTACATCTGGTGTCGTTACTGAATATGTATTCTTTCTTCAAGACGATTGATTCTCACATGAACATTTTAACGGATTTTCGGGACAGGCCGATGGCCCCAGGGCCACAGCACCATCGCCAACGGCCGCGGTTGAGTGCTGATGGGTAATCTCTAAAAAAAATCATACTGTT
>WUAW01037714.1:0-15857 GCA_017165845.1 Thaumetopoea pityocampa | reverse complement strand
ATATATAAAATAAAGATACACGATATTTATATCTAAACTTAAAAAAGTGTTTAATATAATAATGTAAAAAATAAATATTATAATGTGACAAATTCATGCGCTCGCTTAATGTAGATAATATGTCACATGACGTCAATTGAAATTGATAATTTTCGAAAGTACCTATTCCTACACTTTTGCACGTAGAACACGACGCATGGTTCTTTGCTGTCTACTTTAACGTTGTAGATTACACGAAATCACCTGGAAGTCGGTTTAATGTTCAGTTAATAAGTTGTACTTTTCGTATAAAAATACATTTTGAATGGCCCTATCTTTTCATTGAGTATACCAGAAACTTTTTTACAACAGTATCTTAGTGGTCAGTACACCCACCTGTCCGCATATACGTGGGAGACCGGGGTTCGATTCCCGGCGAGAGAGCCAGGGACAAGGCGTCATTGTATGTATGTATATAACATAATAGACATTTAGTATTACCTACTCGCGTTGTAGACGCACTACGCAAACAGTTTTCCTTACTAAAGGCAAACTAAAATTCGTTAACTCTATAGAAGAAACGTTGTCGAGTGACGATAATGGTTTGGAAACAAATTGTAGTTAGGGCTGCATCTCGTTGGACACATGATCTAGACCAGAGGTTCCCAGACTTTTTTTCTCATAGACTACTATCAAAATTTAGCTGGTTCCGGTGGACCCCCAGCAGCTACATTTCTACCATATTCCTAAAGCTCGACAAAAAATTTTAAGATTAGATCTAACTATGGAAATTTGCGTACGCCAATGTAGACACCCGTCGAGTCTCGCGTGGACCCCTAGGGGTCCACCTGGACCACTTTGGGAACTAAGGATCTAGACAAAGTCGCGTGTAATCGTCGTTTTCATTGGACATATAAGACTGTAAATCGTTCATTGTATCGCTTGATAAGAGAAAACTTTTCCTGAAATTTATCAGGCTTTCGAATTATTAATAGTGGCATAATATATATAAGTTTTATATACAGAGAGTGGTAACATTTATTTTTTGAGGTGATATTGTTTTTTATATGCTTGGAATTGTCCTGAGAGATAAAATCCGTAACGAGGAAAAGCGCAGAAGAATTAGAGTCATGGATATAGCTGAAACAATTGTACGGCTGAAGTGATAGTGAGCGGGGTGTATGGTTCGCAGAACGCGTGGATGTTGGGGTCCTAAAGTGCTGAAGTGGCGACACTAAATCGGAAAACATAGTGCGGACCCAACCCCGACTAGGTGGTCCGATGACCTGACTAAAGTCGCGGACAATCGGTGGATACAGGCGGCTCATAGCCGCTCCGTGTGACGATCGTTAGAGGAGGCCTATGTCCAGCAGTGGACATTTGTGGGCTGATATGATGATAATGATTGATTTATTAGACACTGCGCGAGTCAAATGTCTCAAAAAAAATCGTCAACAATTTTGATAGGTGACAGATCTCTGTTTAATTTAATTAATAAAGTGTGAATATTTAGATTTGTTTATATTCTGTTTTGTTTCTAATGTATGTATTACTATTGCCAGGCATCTATATTATCATATTCAACAACCCCAGCCTATATTCGTTCCCACTACCGAGGCGCGGATCTCCCCTAACTAGGACAGGTATTAGGGCGTACTGTACAAGGCAAGCTTAATACGGGTTGGTAAACTTCATACCCTCATGCGGGTATGCAGGTTTCCTCATGAAATTTTCCTACTCCGTTAAGTACATTGGTGTCTGTAATGTAGACCGTACATGAATTAGAAATAACTCAGTCGTACAGGACCGATATCGAACCTACGACCTTTTGATTGCAAGCCGTGTCTGGCACCATTAGAATACCAATGTACTGCATCTATATATTTACCCCTAATGTGAAAACGATATTATATACAATTAAAATTCATATCTCAGTGACCTGCGAAAGTTTAGTAGATTGCCAAGTTTAAAACCCTAATATCGTGCACTTGTAAAAAACAGATTTAATTGCATAGCTTGTCCGCCATCACGCGTTGAGACCCCATGATTCTTATCACGGCCCTTATTGAAAAGGGGGCGGCCGCGTTCCTATCACGCATAAATCAGGACAAAGCGTATTTCTTTCAGTGTTCGCTCGTTTTATTGGCCGATTATTGGTCGTCGACAATCTGATATATGGTAGCGGTAGTATTAACGATGTTGTACAACTATTTATTGATTTAGGAATTGTTTGCCGATAATTTTTTTAGCTCGTTAAGCGTCTAGCAATATTTTCTTGTCTCCTCATAAATTATTGTACTAGCCTTACAAAAATGATTTGCTTTACCAGGTCCTAATGCTAGTACTACATATGTGTCGACTAATTGGTTCAGTGTTAGCGAGCCTGCTGTCTGAGCCAATAAGCCTTAGGTTTGTATCTTGGTAGGGACAAAAATTTGTGTGATGTGCATGAATGTTTATGTATTTGAAAATTTTATTTATCTATATAAATATGTATATTGTTGTTTAGGACCCAAAAGACAGGGAAACTAGTTAACAAACTAGGTTCCCTGTACCTAGTTAACAAATCAACGCAGCGCCTAAACCGCTGCGGCTACAAACTTGAAATGTTGGCAGTAGATACCTTTTATGTTGTGAGCATTCAATAAGAATGGATTTTTGGAAATTTCATCCCCAAAGTGGTAAAATAAGGAATGGATGATTGTGTGGAAGTCCGTTAATTTGAATGTATAAAGTACGAAATTTAATATACCTACTTCTCGTTAGATATAAATGTACACGTCCGTCGGTGCTTTTTAATATTTTACCCCTGAGCGGATGAATTAGCTTAGTAATTTTAACCTCAAAAACGAACACCACAAAGAGGTAATATGCTAATTAAAACTAAAGATTAAAAAATAAACACGCGAGCAAAGCTGCGGGCAACAGTTAGTCTTATGTATTTATATTTGGTGATTTTGCTTTCCCATGTCATTTTCCAGTTGGGAAATGACTATATATAATAATGCAAAAAATTAACTAGATTTATTGCTCCATTAAGTAAAAACTAACAAATATAATTTCGCATTTAGGATAAATAGGCACACTGGATTATGAGCAATATATTGACGTTGACTAGGAAATAATCAATAGTTAAAGCAAGGTTTGTTCTACGACTTTTTAAATTTGAAAATGAATGTATTTATTTAAATTAGGAGTTTCTTTAAATTCGTTATAAATTACAAATTATCCACAATTATATTTTTTTAATACAAAATATTTTTTATCTATGCTCGCAACATAGTGCAAGAATACTATTTTAAAATTATTAGATTTACAATCTAATAATTTTAAAATAGTATTCTAGAACACCCAGAAGTCGGTTGTGTAAATATACTCGTACAGTGTAACCGCTGGCGTGTGTGGCGCGGTCCGGCGCGGCACTCCGTATGTATCATTTCATAACGTTTACATTTCGAATGTTTATCGCCTACTGTTTCGATGGAACTATTCTTTTCGACTGTTTACACGTCGCCGTCGGTAATAGAATAGATAGCGTAAGTAACGAGCGCCAACTGGTCAGCGCTAAGTATGCACGATTTTGAAGGTGACCGGATTCATCATCCGGTTGAGACAATGATGATAGTAAGTAATGCGTTGTACTTAGTTGAAACTTTGATCTTTTGAACTTTGATTTGAGTTGTATCAACCAGTAAATATATTATAACAATTAGGCAATCATCCCTAATGGTGACGATGTTCATTAGAACATCGTCACCATTCAAAAGACTTTAATTAAGAAAATTACGCTAAAGTACATACAATTCTTATGCAATATAATTAATAGTATTATGCAATATAATTAACACTATATACACTTTGGTCTTAAATTTTCAAAAATATACAAAAATCATCATCATCATCATCAGATCGGGCAAGTCCACTGCTGAACACGGGTCTCCTCTTTAAAAAGGGGGATTTGCCACAACCTCCACGCTCGGCAGTCGTCTTGGAAACCACAGTAGTCTGATTGAATAACAGGATATCGCTACTACGCTAGGAAAATAAGGTTCCTGGTACAGCCCTTACTAATTCTTACAAAATCCACGTGAAGAAATGGAGTGAGCTATGATATTATTAGCTGGTATTAAACAGGTATTAAATGTGCATTGGTGGTGTAGTGGTTTTAGACACGGCTTATGATCGAAAGGTCGTGGGTTCGAATCTCGGTCCCGTACCACTGAGTTATTTGTAATTCATGTACGGTCTACATTGTAGACACCGATGTACTTAACGGAGAAAGAAAACTTCGTGAGGAAACCTGCATGCCGGCATGAGTGTGTGGAGTCTACCAACCCGCAATAGGCCAGCGCGGTAAACTACGGCCTAATCCCCCTCCTGATCAGGGGAGGTCCTTGCCCCTGTAGTGGGGACGATATGGACTGGGGATGATGATTAAACAGCATAATTACTACTACTATACTAGTATTTATTACTATACTAACTACTATTATAATAACTAGTATTTATTATTTTAGTATTTACTAATAAATGTAGTAAACGTGAATAGCCTGCCACTAATTCACAGCTTAGTTGTTGTATTACAGATCGATAGCTTTAAAATTATCTTGATAGACAGACTCGTCATCACTATCACACTGGGACTGAGTTTGTATTAGATTTTGACGTATGTATTTAGCTCCCCAGCATTAAATAGACCTTCCCGTTGGTACTATAGCTTCTCGTGGGTACTATAGGAATATTGAATTTTTACGTAATTAGATATTTATTTTCCAATTATTTCTCTATTTTTGGTTTTTTTTTTCTGATTATATACCGAAAGTTTTTACGTATATTCGCATTTCTCAAATGTAAATATAAAACGTACATTACAGGAATGCTTTATTAATTAACTAGCTTTTGCCCGCGGCTCAGCCCACGTGAATGTAGATTTTCTGCTACAGGGGAAATCTCGAAACAATCATAGATTTATATAAAAGGCCTAACAACCACTTTTACTTGAGCTCTCGTACGTAACGGCGGCTACTAAAACAGGGATTAAGATGTATCGTCAATTCTACTGAACCGATTTTGATGAAACATGCCGTAGTATTTAAGTCGGAATAGTACATTTAAGACTGTAATAGTTTGATCAAAATCTACTTGGTGGTTTTTACTTGAAGCCGGAACAAACAAACAAAATACATCGATGGATTTGGCTTCAGAAGCCCTTAATTAGTCGATCTGAGTAGTTTTTTGTTAATATCTTTGAGTTACAAAATTTGACTTATAACAATTTTATATGTAATAGTATAGAAATCTTTTGGAATAGTGTTATATAGCATGTACTTTATGTTACCTTTATTATCATAATGTCACAGTATTACTTCATTCCATACAATAAAGACAACGAATTATGGGTATTAAGATAGAAAACGGTGAAAACCTTGCGAGACGGCGGCCGGGCGGGGCGTAAATACGGTTAACTAGTACTTATTATAATTTTAGTATTTTTAATACTTAAGTCAGGTACTTGTGTACATCGTGGTATACATTTGTAATTGTCAAACATTTTTTATATTGAGAAGTAAGTTTCCTATTTTTTACAGTACTTTGGTAATTGGTTCTATCAACGTGTTATTATTTTATTCCTAACTAGCTGTGCCCGCGACTCCGTCGGCGTTTCGGTCGATTGAACGAAACGCTCTTCTAGAATATCGCGTATTATTTCAATTAACTTAATTTTTAACCGACTTCAAAAAAAGGAGAAGGTTCTCAATTCGGTTGTATTTTTTTTATGTTTGTTACCACATAATTTCGTCATTTACAAACCGATCTTAAAAATTATTTTTTGTTAGAAAGGGGATATTCTCAAGGGGTCCCGTTTTATTTTTATGGGCATTGGACCTTGGATTCCGAAGATATACCAGAAAACTCCTGGAAATCGAATATCAAATGTTTAGTGATTGAGATATTGGTAGGTTTATGACAATCCAAGACTAGGTAGGTACTTCTTACCGAACTCCTTAACAACAAAGAGCACGTATGTGGACGGTAGACGCCGGAATTTCGTCATAAAATAAAGTAACCTAGTAGTGTTTAGGTTCAATGGAATCGTCATTAGATGCACTGTGGACGGTGGACATATCATTAGACAGATGCTCGTAAATCAAGCCGAGATGGTGAACACGTTGATCTACCGTCTTGGGGGATAGACGCTGTCTGTGATAGTGAACCAAGCTGAGACTGTTGGCGCGTTTTCAGTAAAAAGTATTAAACAGCTAAAATATTATAATGCGGGCTTATAATAATAAGCCCACATTTCGTAAAAATTTTTTTTCATGTATTTCACTAGTCACTTGAAATTGACCCTGATGTGGATTTCCTGGTTTGAGATAGGCGTTTTTACTTTTCTACGCTCGTCTCATTTAAACGGCGCTTCCTCATATACGAGTCCGTTAAATAGGTCTACCCATATTCGTACTTGATAAACAAGTTAAATACAGAACGTAAGATTCCCTAAAAAGCAAGAAATAAAACTTTTTTAACAAGAAACAAAATTAACTTCAAAAAAATCTACTCTAAAATGCACTAAAAAGTAAAAAAATATTTACGTTATTCATTTACTTCAATTAATTGAATATCACAATCAATTTACTACGATAGTAATATACAATTATTGTTATTTTTGGAGTCGATGCCAGCCGAGGTTTACACATATAAGAAAGTAGCATAGGTATACATCTCTAATTATATTCGTTTGTTATTTCTTCTTGCTTAGAATCGTTTTAACGTATTTAGGCTGGTACCAAATCAAAATCAGTAATAATTTTATACCAGTATTATTGTCGTAGTAAATTGATTTTGATATTCAATTAATTGAAGTAAATGAATAACGTAATTATTTTTTAATTTTTTAATGCACTTTTAGAGTAGATTTTTTTGAAGTCGGTTTTGTTGTTTGTTAAAAAACTTTTATATTGTTTGTGAATCGATTGAAATGAAACAAACACTAAATGTTACAGGAAGCTTGTCACAATTTACCCGTGAAAACTCTATTCAAATCGGTTCATCCGTTTCTTAGCGTGCACAAACGCGCAGATAAACAGTCAAACCGACAAAAAGATAAAATTACTAAATCTATTTTTTTAAACCCAGAAACATAAGTACAACCTGTAGATATAGATTGTGTTTTGAAAAAAAAAATTAAACATTTCGAAAAAATTAAAAAATATATTCAATATACTGATGCGGCACGTTTACGATTTTATTATACGTATAGATAAAGCTTTTGGCAATTATTTGATAAGTGTTTCAAATTAATAAAACAATAATAATTTATTATGTTTTTTTTTTTATTTTTAATATTTTACTAATCAACAATGAAATTAAAAAAACCATACCCCGTAAACGTTCCTCCATCTTAAATGCAAGTCACGTGGGTCCAGTGACGTCACACCCCAGTCTAAATGTTATAACGTTGAACATTACAACCTCAGAATAAATATTTTATTCTGGGGTTACAACAGTTGCGATGAGAATCTGTTTACTACCATGTGACGTCACTAGAGATTCATTAAATTATAAAGATACTAGCTTTCACCTGCGGCCTCGTTCACGTTGACGTTCTTAAATACATATCAGAGATAATCGAAAATACAATTATTAGATAATTTTGAAAACTATTATTTATCATTCGGGAACAATCTTTGTTTGTTGGACCCTATGTCCTTCTCTGTACCCCTGACAATGAATGTACAAAATTTGATGATGATCGGTTGATAGTTAAGGCGTGAAGACGTAACGAATAAACAAACAAACAAACTCACATTTGCATTTATAATATTATGACTGCGACTGCGTGATCAAATTTGAAAAATGTAGTTTTACGTGATTGCATTTAATTATTTGTAAGTTTTATTAGGGGATATTCCTTTAGATATTCCTTAATAAAACTGTTTCTTTCACAATCATTTGCGTATTATTAATAATCGACAAGAGTTGTGAGTGTGTTGTGGGTTCGATCCCCACACGGGACAAAAACTTTGTGTAATCCACAAATTGTTGTTCCGAGTCTGGGTGTTCTTTGTGTTCCGTTATTTGAATGCTTGTAAAGTCCCCACGACACAGAAATTAAACCTAATGCGAGAATTGTCAAAAAAAATAGTCGAATAAGTGAACACTAACATAACATATATGAGTTACATAACATATATAACTTAATAACTTATATATAGTTACATTTAAAGATAGTTTTAACCCTTATAATAGCTGCGAGTTATCATTGTGTGACGCTTTCATCTATATAGTGCAACTAGCTTTTGCCCGCGGCTCCGCCCGCGGGAATGTCGGTTTTCCGCAACATGGGAAATCCCGACATAATCATAGATTTATATAAAAAGTCTATGTACCACGTTTACTTGACCTCTTGTACCTAAGCGGCGGCTATTAAAACAGAATTCAAGCTGTATCTTCAATTCTACTGGACCGATTTTCATGAAACATGCCGCATTAATTAATTCAGAATAGTATCTTTAAGACTGTAATAGTTCAATCAAAATCTACCCGCTGGTTTTTGCGTGAAGCTCGAACAAACAAACAAACAAACAGCGACGGATTTCGTTTCAGAAGCCCTTAATTAATCGATCTGAGTAGTTTATTATGAATATCTTTGATTTTTTAAAATTTGACATTTAATAATAGTATAGATAGATAACAGTTTATATAATGGTTTATACATTTAGTAAATAGATTACCACATAATATATAGTCTTATATAGGATTTCATTAGAAAGAGGACAGTAAATACAACGAGATACATGGAAAATATAACATAGTCGCCGAGTACACGGAGAACTCTCTTAGACAAGAAAGAATAAATGGAAAGAGATACAGAAACAAGACTACGTTAGGTGGACAACCCGTTTGTGTATAATTACAGGACAATATTAAAGCACAGAGTCCATTTTTTTTGTTCCTAGTATACAAACCTTGATATTTTCTTTACAATACACCAAACACATAGGGGTAGCTTCACGCAAATAGGCGTTATTCACAAATAGATAGCGGAATAGAATATATTTATATATTTCACTGGAAAAAGTCATCATGGCGCATCCGTTCATATATGGAGCGCCTTATAGAACATAAGGATAAATAGTTAAGATAATAAATGTGTATGGTCACTAATGCAAAATAGTTAATTCAATAAAGTTTTTGACATTCGTGATATGAGTGGTAGGATTTACACTCTTTTATAAAAGACTTGCCGTTTCGTAGCTGTTTTGTCTTCGGTTAGCGAACACAGAAGAAACAGCACACAGAAACTGAACCCAGACCACCGACGTTTCTGATATTTTTCTTGCGATCATTTCATCGAAACCTTCTTCGCAATGTATATAGTCCGCTAAAAGGAAATGATCACCAAGAACGGAAAGTCACCGGGCTCTGACCCGGTTATGAGTTCGTCCGTTTTGAACATACACCATGATCTAAATCCTTTGATGTCTCAAGATTCTTTCAACAACGCCACTTCAGATAAAGATTCTACTTAAAATTTTTATTTGATATTTCTTATGCTTTGCTATAGTTTGGCCTTACTTTTATGTAATGTTAAAAATATATGCAAAATGAGCTTCGAAAGCGGTAATAATTAATACACGTGTAAGTAATAGAGATAGCATAATCATTTCATGACTAAACTCCTTTTTATAATTAGAATTAAAAAAAATGCTAAAAATATATAATTTCAGATAGATGGCATTTCCATTTGAAATTGTCAAATATTTTCAAAATGATTATGTTTGCTATTTTGAATTAGAAAATTGGCGTGATTTTCGTAATTAACATCTCAACAAACTTTAAAAATCAAACCTTTTTATTGAAATAACAACGCGCATGCGATCTTGGATTAAAAATTGATTTCGGATAATAAGACTTATATGGATTTAAAAAAAACAATAACAAGTATATTATCTCACAGCGGCTACAGACGTTAGTTATAACTAAATGTTAGTTAAATCGGACAATGAAAACGATAGATACATTCAGATTAAACTACTACTTCATTTGTTTACAGATGGCATCGAATGACGACGACATATTAGCCTGCCTAGACTATTAGTTTTAGAAAATGTATATATCTCTGCAATCCCAGTTTATATGATAATTTTACCTTTTTTGGATATTCAACGAAGAATTTTATCATTTTTATCATTATGTCTATGATTTTACATAAGCTACGGCTTTCACTTCGGGATTACAGTACTCCTTTCTTCAATTTTATAACAGAGAGATTCCTCGTTACCAGCCTGTAGAAGTTCACTGCTATACACAGGCCTCATCCTCAAAAGAAAGGAATTGCCCCAATCTCCACGCTTAGCAGGCGTCTTGGAGATCGCAGTAAATTTTGATTGAATAACGGTATAATGAATTTTATCCTAGTGCATCCCTGAGCTGAATTTACTTCACCCACAGGAAGACATGGAGTGACGCTATTATTATGCCAAACAGTACATTACGACGCTATTATTATGCCAAACAGTACAATACAAGTTTTGACAGTATAGTGTCGCAAATTCGCCTTGTTTAAGAAAAAAGAAACTAAAGCTCAATTGACGGCGTAAATTTCATTTTCATGTTTTGTATTGTATGATTATATTAAAGCTGTATATGTTTAGTATGTTATGAAAGTTTCTTCACTAGTTTTAGTTCGTAGATTACATTACGTTACGTCTATCTTCCTATTTACTCGCAGTGACTTCGCACCTTTCTGTGTACCTACGTGATTCTGCTATTTGCGTAGTTATAAGCAATAGTAAGACAAAGCACTGGATCTGTTTGACCCTCGTATTGATTGCTGGATCAACACGTAGCCCATTACAGCACTAGACTAATTGGAGACTCAAACGAACAGATACGGAATCTTGCACCCTATATGCCGTTCTGCTTGTGTCAATCAGGTTACAAACTAATTGGGGCTTCAGCCACCAACACGTTAACGTATATAATATACTAAAAGGTAAAAGCATGTGCAAAATAATTAGTTTGCATTGAGCATTTAATGTAAGTACGAGGTCAGGATTGATTTGATTTTATAAACTCCAAAAAGTACCGTGAATGTAATTGAATGAAGAATGAATGAATGCTTTATTTGCTAATATATAGGTTATACATTAGTTCTTACATTAAATTCAGATTCTCTACATATGACAAATCGTCATGCAAATATTTCAAAAATAATTATGAAGATACTCTTGTAAAAAGGAGATTACATATTTTTACGATAATCAACAATTCAAGTAATTTCACAATACTACATATTTATTAGTTACTACAATGATATTGTTGTGACTGAACATTAAACATTTTTACGATAATCAACAATTTAAGTTATTTCACAATACTATTAGTAACTATAATGATATTCTTGAAAATGAAAAATAAAAAAACTGAAATGTGTATTTGCAGGAAACACGGTACAATAAATAAAAAAAAATAATGATCGAGTAACACATTGTAAGTTATTATTTCTGTAAATTAAATGTATAATAATTACAGGCGTAAAAATTTTATCACCAGTTTATCACGATTAAGACGGAAAAGCGAATTATATACTCGTGATGAAGGTAAATCTAATACTACATGTTCAGACACCTATGATACCTGCATATTAAAAAAATTATACTATCGTTAATTTAATCTCCGTTCAAGATGATTCTAAGATATAGAAGTTTTGAGAATAACTTATATGTCGTTACCACTAAATAGCTAAGTCAGCTACTCTATTAGATACTAGTTACGAAATTAAGCTTAATAATGAACAACGTTTAACTAAGGGGCTGCATGTTGCTCGGCCAGTTGATAGAATAAAATTTTGACTAATTGTTAGGGTGACGATAACTCAAGTTATTTTGATTATGATACTCGTTGACCAATGTCTCAGGTTGTTTGCCTTGTTTATCATCATCATTACCCGTATTCTAGGGACAGGAAGGGGTTTGCACTAATCTTCACGATTGACTTTTTAAAAAATTAAAACCCACAAAATATTAATTCTTAAATTGTGTATCTATAGGGTAAAAGTGGGATAGTTGCCCTAGGAGTATAGATGCACCGAAACTTTACGGAGACTCTCAAACGAAACACAAGTACCAGGTTTACTTATATTTCAAGGTTGAACTCTCCCGCCCTCAGTGTGCGAGATTCAGTCGCATCTAATGGATGTGGAGTGTGTAGTTAAATAAATTTGGCGAACTCGCTCACTGAAGTCGTGAATTACGATTTTCGCTGTTTTTTGAAACCGAGTATTTTTTTATTATTCAGGTAAGTCCATTTTATTTTATTGATTTTTGCTAGAGTATGGTATAATTATAAATAATAAGTGGTGATTTAAAAAAAATAGGGCGTCTATCCCCACTGAAAAGAATTGACGCCCCGATTCTAATGAGTACAGATGCCCTTAGGGGCATTTATCCCATTGCTTAGCTTAAGTTTATATGGCGTTTAATCAGAGTTTTTATTTTTAGCATGCCTCGAAAATATACGAGAAAGAGTGGCGCTCGTCCCCGTGCTGAATGGACCCAAGAAAATTTAATAGTGATTTTGGATAATGGAAATGTCGCAAGGCATACTTGGCATCAACGAAATATCTCGTAGATATGGTACTCCATCGAGAACACTAAGTAGAAGATATACAAACAAAAACATTGGAAGGAAAATACTGGGTAAGCAAATGGTTCTTTATTCAATTGACAACTGAAATAATTCATTATTAATAATAGAGATACCATAATTATTTTATGTATTTTTAGGTAAACATCCTATTCTTGATTTCGAAAACGATAAGCGTTTAGTGATGCACACATAAAAATTGGAAAGGGCTGGTTTTCCTCCATCTCGTGACATGATACGATGATTGGCATTTGAATTTGCTGAAAAACTGGGTATTGAAATACCTTTTGATAAAGAAACACGTAAGGCTGGTTCGTATTGGTTACTATCATTTTTAGAATGTAATTCAGAACTAAGTGTACGTCGAGCTGAAGGCTTCTCTGTTGCAAAAGCTCAGGGGTTAAGTCAATAAAATGTTTGACATACTGCTGGAATTGTTAACAGAGTTTGATTTACTAGACAAACCTGATAAAATCTCCAATGTGGACGAAACTAGTATCCAGTTAAATAATTCTGCAGAAAAAGTTATTGCTATGCGAGGAGCAATGGTTGTTAATTCTATTATTTCTGGAGAAAACGGTGAGACTTTATCGATTATACCATGTCGTAATGCTGTAGGGAACATTCTTCCACCGGTAGTTATAATCAAATGCGTGAACAAGAGATGTGAGTTCCAGTATGGACTACTACCAGGTGCAGAAGTTTATATGAACAGAAAATCTGCTTATGTGAATGCAGAATTATTACACAAATAGTTAAAAGAACATTTTGTGCCTTAAAACCCCCACGGAAAGGTTATTTTAATATTAGACGGACATTCTTCCCATACGAATGCCATCGACATGCTACAAACTGCTGAGGAAAATGATGTTATTTTGTTTTGTTTGCCAAGCAACAGCACTCAAGCCCTGGAGCCATTAGACCGTAGTTTTTTTTAAGCCTTTTAAAACATTTTATACGGGAGAAATAAGAAACTAGATGTTATCACATAAAGAACAAAAAAATAATCGATTAGTAGCAAGAAAACTTATTAGCCATGCATGGACTCGAGCAGCTACTACTTCAAATGCCATTTCAGGATTTAGAGCTTGTGGAATTTTCCCATTCAATACTAGTGTCATTCCAGACAGCTTTTATGCGATCTCTGACAACAGTTTAAACAACCAAAATTCTGCATATGAGAATATTATACACTGATTTGAATATGCTCCAGAGCAATCCATCTAACAAAGCAGATACTCAAGAGAATGAACTAGATTTATCTAATATTTCCTCTGGTAATAGTCTAGTTCTTCAAGGTGAAGATATACCACAACAATAGCCAGGTCCTTCCAGTGAAATAATTTTAAAAGCTATTCAAAATACATCCCTCAATCCTCCAGATAAGTTTTCTGACTCAAGTGCTTTGATTCTTTCACAAAATGACAATATTATGAAAATAATCGATATTACAGAAAAAGAAACACCAAGTAAATATTTGCATATGTGTTCACCAGTACAAAAAATACCGGTTCCATTCTATGAAAAGGGGAAACAGTCTGCAGCAGTTTTAATCACAAAAGAAAATATTGAAGCCAAGAAAGTTAAAGCTAAAACTAAAGGTAAGGCAACTCCAAATATACTTTACAAAAATAGACGTCGACCAGCTAAAACTGATATCCAGACGAAGGTACCTGTGAAAACCTTTAAGAAAAATTCGAAGAAAATATCGAGTTCAGAGGAAAGTGAATCAGATAGAGTATCAGATACAAATATTGATTCAGAATCTGCAAAGTGCATAGAAAGTTATGGAAAAAGCAATCATCTGCTGATTGGATACAATGTGTTATGTGCAAACAATGGTTACACGAGAACTGCATTATGTACGGTGATTGTTGTAACAGTGTTGTTCTCCCGACAAACTTATAAATTTAAGAAAATTACAATAGTGATTTAGTATGTCATTATCATACCTATTTACTATAAAATTGATTGAAACCATACCTTAGTGTGTCGTTGATAAAAAAAAACATTAAAAATTTTTTATATAATTTTTATAACATAATATTTTATAATATAATGATTAAAACCAAAGTGTAACCTGTTATCGGTAAAAATAAAACACTGATATTTTTAAATTTTCTTTTATTAATCCTAATGGCAACTATCCTTATAATAAATTCATACTACAAATAAATTCATTGAGGCATCTAACCTATATGGTAGGCATTTATCCCCAAATTAATACTATAAATAATAATTATAAAACTATAAATAATACTATAAAAAATTATTATTTTTTTTTGCTTGTATTTAATATTGCACTTAATTACTCTTAATGGTGATATAGGCAAAAGATATGGTTTTCATTATAAATAATAACTTTTTTAAATACTACGATAGTTTGGAAATAATAAGCCAATTTTAAAATGTAATGTAACTATCCCACTTTTAACCTAGGCGTTAGTTACTAAGGACTCGTATAGGTATACTTTAATAGGAGGCGCATACAATCAATATTTTTTTCTCATTTTTGTGTTTCGTTCATAGCGAAATTTCATGCAATATTTACTCTTTTAAAAATAATTAGAATTATTTAATATGAAGACAATATATTAAAAAACGAAATATATATTTTTTATTTAACTTTATTTTAAATAAGGATAGGCATTGAAAACTGTGCTGATACGGTGTTTTGCTTGAGGAGGCGTCTTAAGCATTCAGCTTGATTTGATTAGTGCGGACATATGGATCTTATGTTTATTTCAGACGTGTATTCAGATAATGTTTGCTATAAATTTAGTTTTATATAAACAAAACTTGTTTCTATTCAGTTTCAGGCACTTCAAGTGGTTGTATTTCTGATTTTCTGTTTGTTTTCCTAGAGCTGATCACTTTAGCCGGGATGTTTGTTTGTAACTAGACTATTTCTTGCGGTTTAATGTGCCGTTAGTTTTTTATGGTTTGTTTTAAATAGTACGTCTTTGTTACTATTAAAACAAGTCCAGAATGAGTGGGTGCCAGTTACCCATTTTATTTATATCTATAATTACATGGCCTGATAATATTTATTTGAAGACTGATTAGCACAGTAGCAGACCCCTGCTTTCTGTGCCAATGAGCCGAGAGCCCAAATCACGGTAGGTGCAAAGTTTATGTGAAAAGCAGAAGCACTTGTATCTGAGCCATGGACGTATATATATATATGTGTATATATATATATGTGTATATATATATATATATATATA
>WUAW01037713.1:0-13230 GCA_017165845.1 Thaumetopoea pityocampa | reverse complement strand
ACTATTTTATATATTTTTAAATATTGTACTTTTATATATATATTTAAAAATGTAAAAAATAAGAAAAAAAACATATAAATAATAATAATAATATTCTGGAGACTTTCACACACGTTGATCTAGTCCTAAACTAGGATTTCCTGTATCTTGGGTACTAGATAACGATATGCATACTTATATAGATACATATACAACATATACATATAATCACACCTTTTTCCATAGCTCTTCGGCGGCGATCCAATCACCAGTGGTCAGTATCACCCAGGGATACTGAGCACTGTACTACCGAAGAATTGGGGTAGGCAGAGACTACTTCCTTACACATGCTACACACACACACACATACACGCACGCACGCACGCACGCACGCACGCACGCACGCACTCACTTTTCACCCCCGTGGGAAACCAGACGGGTCAGGTGGCGTGGAAACCATGACGCCGCTATTTTTATAATGTTCAAAGTACATACAATAGATGAATACGTCCATGACTCAGATACAAATATTTGTGGTCATCACATAAAGTTAGGGATAAACGTTGTGTGTTGAGGATAAATTCAGGATTCGAACTCGGGACTCTTTAATAAAAAAAAGTCACTGCCACTAATCAGTCATTAAAGCACTCTTTCCTTCGTACGGCTTTTGAAAAAAAAAACCTTCACTTTAATGAAACTGTACAATTCAAATCGTCCAACCAAACCTGTCATAAAAACCCTTTGTCGTTATTAATCTTTATTTTAGATTCAATCACTTACACGTACAAAAGAATTCAATGTAAAAGATTTTCACCTACCCTCGTCATATGTCAGACACCTGCCGATTATAATCCGAACGCACCCATCAGTCATACGAAAGGTTATTCTTTGCCTCTAGTCAGAGTTAGAAATTATAGCGAAATAACTTTACCGTTCGAAAAATTGTTGGTCTACCTACGTGTAATGAATTTTGAATTACATAAAAGATCATATTTTTACGCTGCAAATATGAAGTCCAGTGCTGGAAATAGCCTCTCCAATTAGAGCGGTGTATTTGCTATAATGAGCAGGACATTTGATAAGAAGCAACGACCGCAGATAGACCAAGACGATATTTGAGGAAATATATCGACGCTGGAAAGGTAATAGGGTATAAGCGACAAAAACAAATTGTTCAGGAGAGCAGTTTAAAATTTGAAACTGCAGAAAAATGGACACAACTTTTTTATTTTATATTGTGAAAATGGAAACAGCTCTAGAATCAAGAAAAATAAAAGCATTGATTGGCAAACATTTATTTATTTGATTCGACGTTGTTTTATGTGGTTTTATACCACTTAGATCAATTGATCTTGATTAGATCAATGAATTGATTGCGTTTTTTTACTTGCGCATAACTGACAAAAAGTCATTGTAGAGCCATGGGAGTAAGCGCATTCGCAAAAGCAGACAATTTTAAGTAGGATGGCATACATAACTCATTTACGACCAAATTGTCGCTTATGCCTTTCAACCTTTCAAACGCCGATATATAAACTAATACGCCGAGTAATATAAACTAATAGAGGTTCCAAAGTCATAAGATACACAGATTAACAAGAAATAAAAAAAAAGAATCTTCAGAAAATGCTATGTAGATATGATGAAGTATTGAATTTTGGCGGTAATCCGAGTGAAGCATCACTCGAAGTTTTATTTTAACATTTTATATTAGTTTATTGTTTATATATAAATGTGGGCTTAGGTCAGGGAGTACTTCGTCTTTTAGCCTGTCCGGCAAATAGACTTAAGTACACGGGTAAACGACCCCGGCATCCCTAGCTACTACTGTCTCTTCTTACTCCTTCCGAGATAGTAGTATCCTATACCCTTATAGTCCTTTTCCTAAATTCCATATTCCTTGTTCAATACACCTTTCCTACCTCGTCCATTTTCCTTTCCTCTCCACTAAGCTGTGGGTACGCAATGAGGCATTTTAATCACTTTGAACCTCATAAAATGGCGGCGTCGTGGTTGGCCACCCGACACATCTCGTAGCCCACGAGGACGAACTGTGGGCTGCGGATATCCACTTTGCTCACTAAACGGTCGTGGCAGATGGAAAGAAGTGGTCTCTGCTTACCCCAATGGGAAAGAGATGTGACTGTATGTAGTATATACTATGGTCTCTGCTTACCCTTATAGGATGTTGGCGTGAGTATGTGTATGTATGTAAATAAATGTGGTGTTATTGTATCTATTAATCGTCAATAATCGTGAACAATATTGAAATATTGGAATAAAACTGTGACTAACCCTTATGTGCGCAACTTTTATTCATAGTTTTAACCCATTCGCAATGGCATTTCTTTTTCGAATATGGTCCCCGGGAGCGAAATATCTTTTATTTTCTTTATATCGTTCATTTTTAATAAAAAAAAACTGTTTACGATGGAAATCCCCCGATTTGTAAGTAAATTCGCATAAATAAGATGATTGCACATTATTATTGCACACACGTGGTTTGCAACCGTTCTTGTAGCCTCGGAAATCAATTTCTTTTTCTTTTTTTAAAGACTCCTCCCTCATTAGGATTAAATTCCTTTGTCGCGGGGACTTTACATTCAAATAACGGGAACACAGAACACCCAGACTCAGGACAACAATTTGTAGTTTACACAAAGTTGTTGTCCCGTGTGGGGATCGAACCCATAACACTCGACAGCGCAGTGGAAAAGCGACCAGTTAAACCACTGCGCTATCCGTGCAGTCTTAATTGCACACACGGTGTCCAATCGGTCTCGAATGGGTTAAACAACCACAGTACTCGCGGTAAGATAGACCGAACAGTCATATTATATTTTCTCTATATTCGTAAAATCTGATACAACAAAATACCCGCTATGCCCATCAATCACACAGCTTCTGACAACAGATCCGTCTCAGCCACGCCGGATTAAATCGGGTGATCCATTTTGGTGTAGTACTGACGAGCATAATTGTTTCTTGATAAAACCCGACTTAATTATCAGGCTTGTCACAAATTTTGAACGGAATTAATATTAATGCCTTAATTATTTAAAATTAAACTAAATATATCCTCAGTTCATATTCGTCGCCACTACAGAGGCACGGTACACCCCAGATTACGTCCTAATCCCCCTACTTATGTAGGGGGATTAGGACGTAATCTATCCCGCTGGCCTAGTGCGTGCTGGTAGACTTCACACACCTGTGCGGGCATGCAGGTTTCCTCACGAAGTTTTCCTTCTCCGCTAAATACATTGCTGTCTACAATGTAAACCGTACATAAGTTTAAAATAACCCATTGATATCGGACCAGGATCAGACCAGCGACAATTTCGTTCTAATAACATACATACATACATACACTCACGCCGACATCCCATAAGGGTAGGCAGAGACCATAGTATATACTATATACATACATACATACAGTCACGCCTCTTTCCCATTGGGGTAGACAGAGACCACTTCTTTCCACCTTCTACGATCGTTCAATGTAGCAGAGTGGCTATCGGCAGTCCACACTTCGCTCCCGCGGGCAACGAGACGTGTCGGGTGATGAACCCTACTCCGCCATTTTATGAGGTTCAAAAGTGATTAAAGTTCCTCATTGCGTACCCACGGCTTAATGAAGATGTCAGGAAAAAAGATGAGGTAGGAAAGGTGTATTGAAGAATGAATATGGAATTTAGGAAAAGGACTATAGGGTATAGGATACTACTATCTCGGAAAGAGTAGGGAGAGACAGTAGTAGATCGGGAGGCCGGGGTCGCTTACCCGTATACTTAAGTCTATTTGCCGGACAAGCTAAAGGACTTAGTACTGCCTAACCTATTATCCTGTTATTCAATTAAAATCTACTAGGTTCTCAAAGACGCTTGCCAAGCTTGGAAATTATGGCAAATCCCCCCTTTTAATGAGGATTACCCTGGATTTCCACGGATTGGTGATGTTGATGCTGATTTAATACCATTTTGTTCTAGACTTGAAGAAATTTCTGTATTTTGCTTCTTGATGAACAACATTTCATTCCTTCAAAACGAAAACTCCGCGATTGTCTGCACTGAAAAAAGCAATAGAAGTTCAAATTTGATAAATGTCAAATTTTGTAAATCAAAGATGTTAATCAAAATAATTGTTAAGATCGACTAATTAAGAGCTTCTGAAACCAAATCCGTTAATGTTTGTTTGTTTGTTGGTTTGTTTGTTCGAGCTTCACGCAAAAACCAGCATTTCACGCAAAAAAAGTAGATTTGGTCAAACTGTTACAGTCTTAAAGGTACTATTCCGATCTAAAATGCAGCATGTTTCATTAAAATCGGTTCAATAGAATCGAAGATACAGCTTGGATCCCTGATATAATAGCCGCCATTAAGGTACGAGAGCTCAAGTAAAAGTGGTTTATATAAATCTACTACTACCTTTTGCCCGCAGCTCCGCCCGCGTGAATGTCAGTTTTCCGCAACATGGGAAATCCCGACACAATAATAGATTTATATAAAAAACCAATAACCACTTTTACTTGACCTCTCGTACTTTAGCGGCGGCTACTAAAACAGGGATCAAGCTGTATCTCTAATTCTACTGGACCACTTTTAATGAAACGTGTCGCATTATTTAAGTTGGAATAGTACCTTTAAAACTATAACAATTTAATTAAAATCTACTCGCAGGTTTTTGCGTGAAGCCTTAACAAACGAACAAATATCAACGGAGTTGTTTTCAGAAGCCCTTAATTAGTAGATCTAATAGAGTAGTTTGTTTTAAATATTTTCGATTTTTGAAAATTTGACATTTAACAATTTTATAATAGTATAGAAGTTTATCCCTACATTTCTAAAATATATCTTCGTTACACAGCAAACAAAAAGTGATGTATATATTTTATTCAATCTAAAAAAAAAATGACGGTACGCGAAAGAAATTTTCTTTATTATTATATGTGAGTGACCCTCGTCAATTTCGGAACGGGACACGAGACAGCTGCTGGACAAAAGGAATCAAATTTCGACGTGACTCGGCGACTGTAAAATTTACTGATTTCTGACCTTTTATTGAAAAAGGTGACGCAGTGGTACGGGACCGGAATCGAACTTTCGACGTTTTAATCGCAAACCGTATATGGAACCACTATATCAACAATAAATTTTGTGCAAATGTAATGTACATTGCTGTCTACATTGTAGACATCAATGTACTTAACGGAGATGGAACCTCGTAAGGAACCTGCATGTCCGTATGAGTGTGTAAAGTCTACCAATCCGCATTAAGCCAGCGTTGTAGAATGCGGCCTAATCCCCCTCCTGATCAAGGGAGGTCCGTGCCCCTGTAGTGGGGATGAATACGGACTGGTGATGATGATGGTGATTGTAAAGGATATGTTTATAATCCGCAGACGTTTTATTGTTAAAATAATGACAATAAGAGTCATGATGATCGGTTAAGTATCGGTTAAAACGTAACAAACAAAATAAATAACATTCGGATTTAACTAATATTTAGTTAAGATGACACTAGATTATATTTTAACAAACCACTTCTCTTAACAGTTTGACATTAAACTTTGGCAACGGTACAAACTCATTCTGCCAGTATTACATAGTTACATAAAAAAAAATACATATTCCTTAAATATCAATTAAAGAATGTTCTGTAAATTTATTTCTTAAGATTATTACTTAACAAAGAATCATGAAATATTAGAAAAAAAAATATCAGGTACAAAAATGGCAACCTCTAAAAGATAAGATTTTTTTTTATTTCTGAATTAAGTGGAACCTAGCTTGTTGAGAATTAATTTACTTGGGTATTTTAGTAATTTTAGGGGTTACTTGCACAAAGAGACTCCTAGTTAGGAGATTGTTTAGGTAGGTAACTGTTAACAGAAGCGAGATAGATCTCCTCTTTAAAACTATTCCATACAGACCACAAACAAATAGCGAAGTACATGCCGACCCATATACCGTGTAAAGTTATATGTAAGTATGTAGTCTTGTGTAACCAATGAAAAAACTAGATATAGAGATGAAATTTTTTTTTATCTGTTTATTATTATTTTCTTAGCAGTTACAACTTTCTATATGTGTATCAAATATAGCGCTGTAGTCTTAATAAGCTTTTAATAGAAACCAGTTGTCAGTAACATCTTTGGGACCGTCCGAATTTTGTTAAATATTAAAGTTTATATGATATTGTGGACACATTTTTTCTTACACACAGATTGATCTAGCCCCAAATTAGGATTGTGTCTTAGGTACTAAATAACGATATATTTACTTATATAGATAAATGTTATACATATATAGATAAACACCCATGACTCTGGTACAAACATTAGTGTTCATCACACAAAGTTTGTTTCTGCCAGGATTCGAACCACTGAACTAATCAGTCCTGCGCACATGAGTTTGAAATATGTATAATCTACGTATATTTCAAACCCTAGGGGGATTAATTTTCAAAAAATCGTTTCTGTATTAAGAAAAAATCACCCCACCTATGTTATATAAAAGATTTTTGAACAAAATTTCATACATTTAAATACATCTGTTTAGTCTTCGCAAATGTTAGAAATTTATTGTGTAGGTTTTCAGATGAAACCGGCAGACAGGTTAAAGACGTCTATAGTGTTACTAAGAAATAAAAAATTAATAATACAAAGTTCTCGTTATCAAATAAAACTAATAGAACTTGATCGCCTGATAGATCAGGCTAATAGATAGTTGCTAAACATAGATGTTTAGCAACAATTAGTGTTTTGCTTTTGCAAGACCGAGACGAGACTCACAGAGTCTAGGTCTTACACCAGTAAATTAGGTTTTACAATTGCTATAGTTCTTGCATACCCGTTCTTGTAATTACTACAAGAACTGATCTAATCACGACTTATCGAACTAGGTTCAATTCTTATCAAGTGACAAATTTGGGGTCTTCAATGTTTATATGGAACTAGTTAATACCTTCGGCTTCGCTATGTGACGCTGATGATAATGGTTCTGGTCTATCTCCATTCTCTGTACCTATCTTTCTGCTAGTCTTGTATGTAAAACTTTTTGGGCAATACTAACAACAAGATCTTCCAGATTCGTCTATTGTGTAGACAATTATTTCTATCGGAATTCAAATTGAGCCTAAATTTTGTACACACATTTCAGCCGGCGTACAATAGACCCGAATAGATTTACATAGTAATCTAATATAGAGTTTTAGGTACATGTTATGCGAAGCTTCGATTCCAATCAGAACGCGGCGATCTCGTCCACACATAGTTAGATAAACAATTTCGCAACTTGTTAACGAAGGCTTAGCCCGGAGCCCGACGAGTTGATGGATTCGATCAAAACGGACAAAGCTGCCCAACTACATATATACACAGAGAATTAGAAAGAGGTTTTGAGAAATAGTCATAGATTGGCTTGTTACCCTTACTTTATATATTGTACGTTATTTTGGATAATTATTCTCTATATTTCATGAGAACAATCAAGTAATGAAAATGATTAGTTTTACAAAGAAATAATTTTAGTGACAAACTATTTATTTGCACTAAAAACTAATATAGTATAAATCTAAAAAGTAATGTTGAATTTGACCGTTTTGTTAACAAATATTTTGACTGCACGGATGGCGCGGTGGTTTAAGCGTCCACTGCGCTGTCGAGTGTTGTGGGTTCGATCCCCACACGGGACAACAACTTTGTGTGAACCACAAATTGTTCTTCTGAGCCTCTGTGTTCTGTGTTCCCGTTATTTGAATGTTTGTAGTCCCCGCGACACAGGAATTAATCCTAATGCGGGAGGTGTCTTTAAAAAGAAAAAAAAAATAGTTAAAAAAATGTAGTTATGTTGAAAGTATGATGTGATGAATATATTTGGTCATTTAGAAGAGATGAGATGATGATTTGATGAGATGAAACGAATATGTGAATGGAAGTGTTGGAAGAGGACAATCAGAAAAAAAATGTACTTTGATCAAATCAATAGCTGGTTACGAACCATTTCGATTAAGTGTATTTTTTTCATTAAGGGTGCTAACGAACTTGACCTTTCCAGATTGTAACACCCTTAATCGACGAAAGCTTATCAAAAGATTTATGAATGGGGATGAGGAGAGAGAGGTGTGTCAGGATCGTGGTAGGAGACGAACTGTGCATTGTACCCCTATAGTATACCGCTGTGAGTATATTTATATAAAAGAAAATTTAAAATTGTAAAAATCCAAATTAACTCTTTATACACTCGAAGTTTTTTTATTCATATTATCAACAACTCGAAGCGATTTCAATGGAAAGATCACATTCACACATATGTAAGTAAATGACATGCGCATTAAAAGAAAAGTCATTGTTGTATGTTATTGTTTTTTTTTTTAAATTGATTATGGATACAAATGTACAAAATAATATATTAAAAAAATATATTACATTTTGTAATCATCCAAGGTGTGTCTTCATAGCGGAGCGCTCAAGTTTGAAGTCAAATTTTTAATGGCTCCATTCCAAAGCCGTCGAGTGCAAAGGGTTAAATTTTATTTATTTACTTCTTCAACTTACGATACTAAATTTGAGTTTCCATTTAAATAAATAAATATCTATGAATTTACGAGGAAATTGCATTATTAAACAAGTTGTATGATCAAACACTTATAAAATAATCAAAATAATACAAATTATGTAAAATACATGATGATTTTACAAATCCGTTTAGCGTAGTGCTGACCATTGATGAAGGTGAAGAGTATATTCACGTAAGTATTACACCACCTATAAGCCGAAGTGTGGCAGGAGTGGCAGTATCGGAAAAAGAAGACCTTCCGGCCAGACAGGTGTTATGTCTGGCAGGGCCTATCACTACTCTAATGGTTGATGTCGGGACATTGTGTATACACTAGATTGCTATCAAACTTCATGCATGTGATTCAGACTTCTAATGTCGTCATTCAAGAGCTGCCCCATGTGTTGAGGATGCATGATAATATGTAGTGAAGTAGTTCGCTACAATTTGCTTAAATTAATTTTATTTCTATTGTAGATTCTCATCACTTCAGTATTCACAGAGTTTTTCTGTAAAAAATTATAAGTGGCGGGAGGAAAGAGACAAAACATGTCTGAATTTGGTAAAAAAAAATAAACAATTATTAATTTCATCATCATCTCCAGTTTATATTCGTCCCCATTATAGGAGTACGGACCTCCGCTAATCAGGAGAGGGATAAGGCCGTAGTTTACCACGCAGGCTTAATACGGGTTGGTAGACTTCACACACCCATGCAGGCATGCAGGTTTCCTTACGAACTTTTCCTTCTCCATTGCGTATATTGGTGTCTACAATGTAGATCGTATATGAATTAGAAATAACTCAGTGGTACGGGACCGGGATCGAACCTATGACATTTGTTCGCAAGCCGCGTGTGGCACAAGTAGGACAACCAATATACTTTGATCTTTTTTTATATTCGTCATTATTCGACCTTTAATTTTCAATTTTCTTGACTCTGTTTCCAATTAAATTTATTTTGCTAATAATCAAACACCAAAAGTTATTTCAATCGTTATTAAAATTTCACCAGGCTTGGAGATCAAAGTACAGTTTATAGGATCTGTTGTTTCTGATGATTTTTTGACAAGAAGTAATAGCCTTGTCAGTAACTTCAACCGCTGCCGCTATAACGCTGAACTAGATATTTTTATTCTTCAGTTTTTCAAAAATAAGACTTTAACCCACGCTCTAATATGCCGTGTGTACATCTAAATGGTTAAATATAACAAAAATTTGAAACATCCTATATCAATGTAAAGTCTTGTTAAATAAATAAATGTTAAATGTCTCTGTACTTGATGATTAATTGTCAAAGGAAAATTTCACTTAACGTCCCATCTTGCTGAAAGTGAGTTCTATTGTTGCGCCCACGATACACTTGCAATTGTGATACCAAAAACTCATCAATCATATGGCAGCACACCGAAGAAGTGACAGTTTCTCTCTGACTGAAAAAAATATGGGCCGATTATTCCTTGAGCCGAAATCGCGCACCATACCGTGGTTTCAGGGCCGTGCAAACTCTTCTGATGCCATTCACTTGGATTGTCTTGACTCCGATAGCGCATATTTTATTAATTGAAGTAGCCCCAGATGTGGAAATGAGCTTCATCACTAAACAATATGTTACCAAGCGTTCTGGGGGGACGAAATCGTTATAACATTGTTCTAGCGTACGCCTCTCTTAAAACATAATCGTTTTCATTCAACTTTTGAACGATTCCCATTCTGTAGGGTTTGATGCCTGTGGAGGCGGTAATCATTCTCCACCGATTTTCTTGGATTTCGAATTATTTCTTGTCGCACCTGTCCAACACGTTCTGGTGTTGCTACTGAAATGAACGGTCCTGGTGATGGCCTATTAACCATTGTTCCTTCTAACCGAAATCTTTGCACCCATGATCAGATAAGTTGCGTGCTCGGAGCATCGTTTAATCGCCCTATATCAAAGTGGGGACAGAAAGCGTGACGCGCTCGAACCAACGACTTACCAGACCTTAGGTATTGTTCCACCGCAAATGCGCGGTGCGCTCCCGACCAATGACTCGTCGTGACTGACAAATCCGTAAAGATGGCGCCAACAAACGCTACCCCTCCCGCTCGTCTGGACCCGCTAAAAAAATATAAGGATAATTTAAAGTTGAAAATTTTCCGCTGGAAAATGTTCCCTATACAATTATTTAAGAACAGACAGACAAACATATTTATTTTTATAATTCCTATTAGTATGGAAGTACGTGTATAGACTATATTAGGTTGAACTAGTGAACGAAAACCTTTAACGAAAAAGGTTCGAAGTTTGTATTTGGATTCTTCCGGCATCCACTTGGAATGCCACACTCGTAAAGGTATTTCATACAAAATTTAAACGTGAGCAATTCATCAGTATAAGGTCACGGTATAATGATAGCGTCACTCCATCTGATTAGACTGTACGGATGGCGCAGTGGTTTAAGCGTTTACTTCGCTGTCGAGTGTTGCGGGTTCGATCCCCACACGGGACAACCACTTTGTGTAAACCACAAATTGTTGTTCTGAGTCTGCGTGTTCTGTGTTCCCGTTATTTGAACTTTTGTAAAGTCCCCGCGATACAGAAATTAATCCTAATGCGGGAGTTGTCTTTTTTAAAAAGAAAAAGAAAAGATCTCTTCCTGTGAATATGAATGAATGAAATAACTGAAATGAATGAAATGAACGAAATAAACGAATTGAGCTAAATGAGCGGAATGACCGAATGAGCGAAATGAGTAAAATGAATGAAACGATCCATCTAAGGCATGTATCATTACCCTGGTACCATTATTATGCCCATGAGCAACAACGTTATCCTGTTATTCAATCCAAATGTAATATTATCTCCAAAACACCTGCCAAGCGTGGAGAATTTTATGGCAAATCCCTCCCATTTAAAGAGGAAACTCTAGTCCAACGGTGGACACTTACGGCCTGATGATGATGATGAAACAGTGGTTTTAGTTTAGTTCAAGATGAAGTTATAATTGTCTCTAATTAATTATTGTAAACAACTTTCAGGTTCGTAATATTTTTTTATTAGTTTGCTTGAGCTAATTGAAAAACTTTTCTTGGGGATTTTTCAAGTCCACACTGAAACATTTATTAACTTATAGTAATGTGTGTGAGTGTGTGTGTGTGCGCGCGCGCGTGTGTGCGCGTGTGGGTGTGTGTGCGCGTGTGGGTGTGTGTGCGCGTGTGGGTGTGTGTGTGCGCGTGTGGGTGTGTGTGCGCGTGTGTGCGCGTGTTTGCGCGTGTGCACACGTGCGCGTGCGTGCGTGCGCGTGCGCATTCGCGTACGTGCGCGTGTGCGTGTTTGTGTGTGTGTGCGTGTGCGTGTGCGTGTGTGTACACACAAATCTTTATTAATTTCTTTATAATTATATAATCTTTATTAATTTTAATAAATATTTATGTTTATACATAAACTAGCTTCGCCTGCGCCTCTGCCCGCGTGAATGTCTGTTATCTGCTACATGGGAAATCCCGACACAAACATTCTATCTATACTATTATAAAATTATTAAATTTCAAATTTTCTAAAATCAAAGATATTTAAAAACTACTCAGATCGACTAATTAAGGGCTTCTGAAACCAATTCCGTCAACGTTTGTTCGGGCTTCACACAAAATCCAGCATGTAGATTTCGGTTAAATTGTTACAGTCTTAAAGGTACTATTTCGACTTAAATAATGCGGCATGTTTCATCAAATACGGTCCCCAGAATTGAAGATACAGCTTGATCCCTGTTTTAGTAGCCGTCGTTAAGGTACGAGAGGTAAAGTGAAAGTGGGTCAGACTTTTTATATGAATCTATGAATGCGTCTATATTTCCCATGTAGCGGAAAACCGACATTCACGCGCGTGAAGCCATGGGCAAAAGCTAGTAGATTTATATAAAAAGCCTACTAACCACTTTTACTTGAGCTCTCGTACCTTAACGACGGCTACTAAAACAGGGATCAAGCTGTATCCTCTTTTATACTTCACCGATTTTGATGAAACATGTCATAGTATTTAACTCGGAATAGTACCTTTAAAACTGTAATAGCTTTACCAAAATCTACTAGCTGGATTTTGCTTGAAGCACAATAGAAAGAAAGAAAACAAATTTATTCAGGAGAAATTTATTTAGAAAATAAAAAAGAACATATACAGAGTGGATAGGTTTATAATCATAATATACTAGTTATTCTACTAGGAGCCTGCCCGAAAAGGCCCCGTTTCAGCTTTTTGCTGCAACACCGGTGGATTGACACCCCCCCCGTACTGATGCGCTGGTATGCTAATGAGGCTCTTATTCACTGTAGTAATCTTATAATTAGAGGTAGGTCGTCTAACAGTTGTTCTTCGAACAAACAAATGTCGACGGATTTGGAATTTTCAGAAGCATTATATTAGTCGATGTTAGTAGTTTTTTTTTAAATATGTTTTATTTTACAACATTTTATATTTTGATATTTTAACGGGCCTCGTGGCGTGTCGATAGTGATGCCGACTGCCATTCACGAGGTCGCGGGTTCGATCCCCGCACAGGACAATTATTTGTGTGATGGACACAGATATTTGTACTGCGTCTGGATGTTTTCTATGTATTATATGTACATATTTACAAAAAAAAGTAATATATTGTAACGTGACGGGCTACGTCACTCGCATAGAGATAAAGTAGTTATCAGAAATATCACGAACAAT
>WUAW01037708.1:1636-15783 GCA_017165845.1 Thaumetopoea pityocampa | reverse complement strand
GATTGGAGAGGCCTATGTTCAGCAGTGGACAGCTATGGGCTGAAATGATGATGAATGATGATGATATAGTTGAGCTGTGCGATATGGAATGCGTTTGAGTTTAAAACTTAATAAGGCAAGTGGAGTCTTGTGAGTCCAGTAAGATGTAGACATTAATTGGGAAAGATCATGAAGGATAGGAATTAAAGGGCGGGACGAAGACATTGTTCTGTGACGAAGACTGAGATAAGTGAAGAAAATCTGTCCGATAGCTACAATTTTGGTGCTGTCAGTTTCGTTTAGAAACATCAAAATTAAAAGATTTAGGCGCGATCTCGGAACATAAAGATACCCAAAAACACAACATTTTTTTTAAACCGTTTTTCAGAAACGTAAGTCGGTACTCGCTATAAATGTTTGCTATCTCGTTTTGGCGTTTGACATTGGAACAAGATAGCAAGGGCCTAAATTTAATTAAGTTCTGTTACAACAGAATCAGCATCATTCTTTTGGTAGCTAGCTATTTATCTTTTTAAATGTATTTTATGGGATGGTATCTGAGAACCTTGAGCCAAACCATTTTAATACATCCGTTAATTTAACAAAAAATGCGGATGTATCATTTATTGCTTCCAAATGGTTCATTTATTGCTTCTTGCAATTTAATCATATTTTATTGCTTTTTGGGAGTTTTAACGTTAATGCAAAGATTATCCCATTAACTATGTGAAAGCTCCCGCAGTCATATTGCCTTGAAAAGGCAATTTTAGCCGCACTTTTAATCTAATGTTTCAATATTGTTTACGACTATTAACAATTGATACACAAAACAATACCAATTTTACATACAAATTATTTATTATTATTTTTATCACAATAATTTAATATAAAATGTTAAAATAAAACTTCAAGTGATCTTCACTCGGGTTGCCGCCAAACTCCCATTTATTTATCCAACTACAGCTACTATAGATACTAGTACTGTAACTGTAACTGTTATTGTAATATATACTGTAACTGTAACTTGCCAAATGAAAATGAAAAATAAGGAACAATACATACAAACGATTTTTAAGTTTTTCCTTTTGCGTACATTCAATTACGCCTTTTTATTTGGCTCTGCGGCAGGAAATCGAACTCTGGTCACCCGAGTTACAGGTGCAGCTATTGACCACTATACTAGCGAAGAATTGGGGTAGGTAGCGACTTTTTTTTCCAGTTGCTATGAGCAAAGCAGTTATCTGTAGACCATTTTTCGCCCCCGCGTAAATGAGACGAGTCAAGTGGTGAACCTCGACATTTTCTTTTATAGGGAAGACAAAGAAATCCAAGCCCATATAGTCTCGTCTCACGTATTTATATCCTTTTCACATATCAATAAAATGCTGATATATCTCAGTTTATTTCTTCATAGGAGTTTTGATAATATTATATCTAAATATATTATTGAAAAATTACTGTATATTGTAAAAATAGGTAGGCCATTTTGAAAAAATGTTATTTTTACGACGGTAACGTTAAACGGTAGTTGCTGTTTTCTAATATATCCATCTCTCTTTCTCAAGCTCTTGTTATAAATGTTCTAGGGAAATAGGTTTAAACTTTAGGGTTTGTATAAGCTAGCTTAATGTATACTCTAAGGTTCAAACTAATGAGCAAAATCATTAATTGAGATAAAATTATAGTTATCGTCCCTAAAATATATGTTTTTCTTACTCCCTATACTATATAATAGTTCTTTCTTACTCGTAAGCTTCGGAGAAGATCCGCTTATAGTTACGTCACACGTGCAATGAGCATATGATTAAAGTAATCTAACTAACACGTCAGTTCTGCCTAATGCGTTAGGATTCCCGCTCTGATCGCTCGCTAGTTTGTTTATTTTGTATACCTTCTTGTTACTGTATATAATGTTTCAGCTGGTTACACCGTCCATTTACCCTAGTTTCAATCGTTTTATTTTAATTAGTGTTATGAAGGCGAATGAATACATGCGGCCTTGCCAGACGGCTCTGTCCATTGCAATTTTTCAACCCGGATTCAGTGTTCCCTCTCTGAATTCAAGAGTATTTTGTTTAAGCTCAATTATTTATTTCGTTGGAGTATTTGCTTTCCACGAACAAAGTACTTGACGCCACCCCTCTACCAGAGTTCATCCTGGCCAAGCAGATTATGTTTGGGCCAACCGCTTAAAAATATTCAAAGGACTCTAGAAGGGCCGCTGAGTCCACCATATTATGGCCATTTTTCTATCTCATGATCTTTCTAATAACTTTTTCCTAGTATACATTAAGGAAATGATGGTACGTGCTAGACATATTGCCGCAACAGCTAAAGCTTCCACGTCTATTCAGAAAAACGACGAGATCACAACTGAACGTCGCCATCGTGTAGTTGTGTTTCAACCATCGCATATCCGCCGCCGCCGTTTCGCTGGGTCAGCGCTGTAACATCGTTTAGTGGTGTTATAAAGAGTTTGAGTGAGAATGTGGATAACATTTTACGAATTTTTGTATATACGGATTTGGGGCCCCATATAAGTAACTGGCGATTGGCACTTACAGTTAAATTTAGATCCGGACATAAAAATAGATAAATTCTGATCTTGGGTCCGTGCTGTACGCATCCAGCAACGTAAATCGCGATATACAGGCCCGTAGTTCTATGCCAGGCCCGTATCAGCGCAATTTTAACAAAATTGCCAGAGATCCCTGGAGTGTATGACTGTAAGAATCTGCAAGATATATTTAAATCTAAAGAAACAGGTGTAGATACAAGAATAAAACGAGGCTTCTTCTTTAAGTTCATATTTATAATGTCCGCAAATTACTATTATATCACTGGAATAACATCCACAATCTCCCTGCTGATTCTTTCGATATGATAGCTCAAATATGCAAAGGACATCCAAAGAAGTTAAAATATTTGGCAGTAATATATGTGTTTTACAACAAAAAATAATGTTAGAAAATTAAAACCCATTTTTGTCCTGTTACACAACTAAAGCCCTCGTATATTGTTCTTATGTGTAAATGTAATGAAACTTGCAACTTTTACTTACATCCAGATGTCTGTATAATTCGAAATTTCGCATGTAAATTATGATTCGACAATACAATTTAGAATAGGTAAATAATATTATAGTAAAAAATATGCTTTTTCATACAGAACTTTTTACTTGGGGTAATGTTTTTTCAGAATAGGATTTTTTAAATAATATATGGTCCGGAGTAAAATGGCTTTTTTAATTTTTTAGTCATTTTTGAACGAAATATTTGGCGTCAATAATATCTTGCAGTGTTCATAAATTTTTTTATATCATGTAAAATAAACTGAATTATGTAATATTAATAATATAGAAAAATATTTTAGCTAGACTGTTTGTTAGTAAAATCTTAAATCAAACCTGTTTTGCAGTTAATAGATAAAAAAGATGGTCAACGACCATTTCCACGAAAATGGCCGAAATAACCATGGCGTCCATTCTTTAGGCGCCAGAGCAACAAAACCACACTTATCTCTGTCTTACATATCACATTCTCCGTTAACCGCTAGGCACGCGTAGTGATCAATATGTCCACGTGATCTGTCGTCAGTCGCAACTCGCGTAATGTAATTGCAAATGCAAAATGCATAACATAGAAATGTTCGTGTTACAATGAAATCGTAGATATTTTATTTTTAAATTGTAGTGTTGTAGTTAAAAAATGCCTGCTTCTATTGGTGTTAATCTACGCGTAACTGGCCACTGTAGCCAAGGCGGGAGAAAGTATATGGAAGACTTGTTTTCCGTTGCTTATCAACAAACAGAAGACGAGAGGGATTTGGAGTATGCTTTCTTCGGAATTTATGATGGACACGGCGGGAGTGAAGCCGCCGCTTTTGCTAAAGAGCATTTGATGGACTCAATTGTGAAACAGAGACAGTTTTGGTCGGACAATGATGAAGATGTATTGAAAGCGATCAGAAATGGTTATATGTTGACCCACTTGAACATGTGGAAAGAGTTGGGTAAACATCAAGCTTTGCTCTTTAAACAATTCTAATTAGAACATACACAGCAAGACATCTCATTGAATCATGTCCATTTAATTGTGGGTCCTAAGTGATTGTACGATAGCTTTGGTTGACCTTGTTGAAATACCTACCTAACTCGATATTTTTTTCTTGAATGGTTTGACATTGAGTATATAGAATATTTTCGAGTGGTTATTTGCATCCTTACTTTGTTAGACGATGAAAACTAAGCATTTGTTTTAGCCTTGCACATTTTTGGAAATCCCACTCACTAAGTGAAAGCAGTTTAACCAGTTTCAGTTTTTATATTGGCACAAGTTTCCTCCTACTAAATTGATTGTTTAAGGTCATTAATGGGTCAAATATAATTATGTAAACTGTAATAATAAAATATCAAAAAGTCTTATTATATAAAAACTAAAATATGTTGTACTATATGCAGTATAAAATGGGATTCTTGTTAGGTTCCATAACATATATTTTCATTTTACAGTTTTTATTTAATATAACCAAAAATAGTTTTGATTAACTGATATAAAAGTTTTGTGTTAACTTTTAATGAATTTGGCTAATATTAATTTCATTAAATGGTTAGTAGTCAAGATTTTGAAGTATTTTGGCACTTTTGAGCTAACAAACCAGAATCATGAACTCAAAAGTGCCAAAAGTAAGACTGATTATGACTATGCTGCTATATTTCTTAGACATGACAAAAATGCCATGATGAAATGATATTATTTGCATATTGTATATATGGTATTATTTGCATAATGGTATTATTTGCATATTGTATGGTATAAATGATATTATTTGGTATAATAGCATTGCAATGAAGATAATTTGTGAAAGAAATTTAATGTATTAATTGTGCTTTTGTTATTATGTTCCAGAGAAATGGCCAAAAACAGTGACAGGTTTACCAAGCACAGCAGGAACAACTGCGAGTATAGCTTTCATACGCCGTGGCAAAATATATATAGGACATGTTGGAGACTCAGCTATTGTACTTGGTTACCAAAAAGATGGTTAGTTCTTTCATCATTCCCACTACAGGGCCACGGACTTCCCCTGATCAGTAGATCAGTGGCCATAGTCTACAACATTGGTCTAGTTAGGGTTGGTAGACTTCACACATGCACATAGGATTACAGGTTCACGTACAGTTTTCATTCTCCATTAAGTAGATTGGTGTCTATGATGTAGACTGTACATGAATTAATGTACTATTAGTTCTTTAGCATGTTAATGTTGAGGCATTGGCTGAATAATATTGTCAGCCTATCATCCATTTTCAAGTGTATACAAAGATGTGCCGATAATTGGCAGATACAACAGGATAATGAGTGAAAGCAGTGATTCACTGTACAGTTACAGAGTGCATGGTGCTTAACATGCATGTATATTATAGCTTGTAATTCTTTACATTAGGTCATCCTGGGTTTATTGAGTTGAAATAAATTTTAATTGGCAGAGGATATTGTAAATTGTAAAAGCCCCACTTGATACAATGGACACTTTTTTATTTATTTGGTGGCACTCGATGGCCATTGCCATTGCACAATTAATTTTCTCTCTCAATTTATGTTCTATAACAACCTAACATGCTCCTCCTTACTTTGCTCCTATTTTTGGCAATTCATTGTGTTATTTTGTCCATAAGGAATATTTTTACACCCACCACTACAGTAAAATCGTAAGTACTATACATAAACATAGTCACAGTGACAGCATCCAATATGATGTGATTTTAAGAATTTATAATATTTTTTTTTCTCAAAAGTGATTGAATTGCGCCAAATGGGAATTTTAAAATTCATTGTTATTAAATGGGTACTCTATCAATTAAAATTTATTTCAAGACTATAAACCCAGGAAGGCCTAATGTAAATAATTACCTTACAGCCAATCTTTACATACATATGTTTAACCAATTGTGGAGAATAAGTATTTGAAATATCATATGTTAAACTGTTACAAAAATATGACAGCGTGTATTAGATAAAAATTATATTAAAAAAAAATCATTTATTATTACTGTTTTGGTCAGAAGTCATACCAATTCACAATGATTATCCTAGACTTTTATCCCATGTTCTGTTTGTAGTTTATATGAGCAATGGCTTGTTTGTCTGCCTACATCTTACCTGACCTGCATGAGTTTTATACATATGGATCCTCTTTGGACCCAGGATTATCGAATGTATTAAAAATCTGATTCCAACTCTTAAATTATTTTTATTATTGTTTGTGTTGTACATGTAACCATGAAGTGCAATGGAAGGACTATAAATTAATGAATGAAGGTACACTCAATTATTTTGGTCTAGGTACCACCTTGTAGGTTTATTCACGATCTATATAGGTAGGTATTCATTGAGATGCATGAACAGATCCAAAATGTATTTGTCTACTTAAATTATAATGTTTTTGTAGGTAGAAGTGCATTTCCAGGCATAAAAAATACAGCTTATTCATAAAAAATATTCTGAATTTTAGGTTGTGATGAATGGGCAGCGAAACCATTGACATCAGATCATAAACCTGAATCTACCACAGAAATAGAACGTATTCAGAGATGTGGAGGTAAGGTTGTTTCAAAGGCTGGAGTGCCCCGTGTTGTTTGGAATAGGCCTCGGCTAGGGCACAAAGGACCAATAAAGAAGAACACCCCAATGGATGAGATACCATTCTTAGCTGTAGCAAGGTCCCTCGGGGATCTGTGGAGTTATAACCCTCATAATGATGAATTTATAGTCAGTCCTGATCCTGATGTTGGGGTGCTGATTATAGACCCAGCTAAATTCCGGTGAGTACACATATCCTATTTCAAATTTTTAAATGTGCCAATTTACTTGATGAATTAAAATACAAATAATTTATATTGATATCTATCTACACTATAAAAAAGTAGTAACTGTGGAAGATGTATGTTATGGCATCATATTAAAACAACTAAAGGACATCAACTGAGTCTTAAAAAGAACATAGGCTGTACCTTGTCATTATTTCTTCTCACTAATATATTCTCATCATCATCATCATTATTAATTAATAATAAGTGATAATAATAAATAGCGTACATTCCTTTCTGTAGGTATTTACCAGTTTAAATATTATTATTTAACAGTTTATAACAGAGGGCCTCAAACTTTTTTGTCTTGTAGACAACATGTAATATTTTTCACTTTTGGGTAAACCCCTATAACGTAGTTAACATATTTTTTTTGTAAATTTGTTAACTTCAAATGTGTTTTGACAGTTGGCGTTGGACTCCTTGCAGGATATCGTCGATCCCTGGGGGTCAATATAGACCACTTTGGGTATCAATGGTATAGTAATAGGACCCTGCAAACTTTATGAAATATAATAGAATAACTGTACAGTAGGATATGACTCAAAGGCTCCAACAATGTACTCAAATGTTACTCTCTCCGCCAATAGTAATAAACATCTTTCCACATCATTCAATAGCAACTTCAATGCATCTGTTCTCATGATTGGAATACTACGAATGCCATTACTTTGCTACATTATTAACTTTATAACTGTGAAATAAATTTAATTTTTTATGCTCCAAAGAATGTGTTACAGCTTTTGCAATGGCATTTCATTTGACAAAATTTAGTTTGACATAGTTAGCTCATTGGTTATCTTTGCACCTTTCTGTCGTACTGTCTGTCTGGTATAGATAAATCCTGTCTATTAACCCATTTACAGCATTGATACCCCAAGTGGTTTATATCGATCCCCAGGGGTCGTTGACGATGTGCAAGGGGTCAACACCAACTGTCAAAACACATTTAAAGTTAATAATAAATAAATTTACAAAAATTTCATATTAACTACGCTTTGGGGGTCTACCCAAAAGTGAAAAACATTAAAAGTGTAAACATTATAAGACAAAAAAGAGTTTGAGGACCTCTGATTTACAAGGTAAATAGTTGACAGGCAGGATTTATCTATCATCTCTTTGCAGTCGACTAAAGAGTTTCATGCTGGTTTGATTGCTATTTGTATTCGGTTTCACTTGTATTATTGAATTACCACAAAAAAAAATTATGGCTTAAAAATATCAATAGTTTATTTCTTTTACAGGTGTCTGATATTTGGTACTGATGGCCTATGGAATATGATATCACCAGAGAGCGCCGTTAGTCTGGTGCAAGCAACAGAACGTCACAATGAAGCTGCGCTGGTCAGTGGAAGCGGTAACCAACCGAGAGATTGGCTCAACCCTTCGAAGAGCTTAGTTGACCATGCTTTAGAGAGGTAAGATATTATGCATGTAGTTAATTACAGTCTGGTTGCACTGTAATTTACTTCATTTTTTATTTTTTAATTCTCGTGACTCAAGTCAGGTCATTTTATTTTAAACGGATGCCAAGACCATTTGGGGCAGCCCTCTCTACTGTTTTTTTTAAATATATCCTGAATTAGTCTGCATAATTAACTTAATGTCAACCCTAGAAGAACAATTCGCCTTTTAGCCAAAGCATCACAACAACACAACAAGAGCTGCATAGTTTTTTCTTCTATGGAATTGGACATTTGACAACATATTGGACATTTCCTATGTTGATAGTCGTGGTGCTAAAGAGATGCCTGTAAGTGTCTCTACAAAGCAGCCCAATTATTGTCTTTTCACCTGTTTAGATTTTGACTATTTCTTGCCCTCTATTCACTTTTAAATTATTGCAGTATGAAAGCACCCTATGGAGTTCCCACTTTTGGCCTGTGTCCAAATTTATATTTACCAAATGTTTTCGCCGTTGTTTACCTTTAATAGTGCGTACAGTGTGTGGGGAAGGATGCACGTGTTGTAAAAATAAAAGCCAACTTTTTGACTCCTGTTTATCCCCACATAAAAATATATTGATTTACAAATATTAAATATTATAATGTATATGCTTGTGGATTTTCGCATCGTTGATAACTCTCCTCTCACTCTGTTAGTAACGTAGCAACGAGGCTCGAAATTCAAAAGAGAGTGTGTGCGGCCAGGAACGAGCCGCCACAAGTGTGTAGGGATGACTCTGTACTTATTATAATCTTACTAGATATATTTTCTCAAGCAAGGTCGTTCTCACTCATTACCCTTGTCCCGACATTAACTGAAAGATGTTCCACGTATGAGATTAACACACAGATAAACAGGTTTACGAATAGAGCTAGTGCTATTTACTGGGTGTTGTTTTCCAGGCATTTAGAAACTTCTCCTTTTATTATGGACTCATGCTCACCTGTAAGATCCTAGGACAATTCTCGAAAGTGATGGCAAGTTTAATGTATTTTGGCATTACATTCACATCGCCTACGTCAGCTGCTGATATATGTACCAGAAACAGGCGGTGCCATCATTGTGATTCCGACGAGGACACTACGCAGCAAACGTTAGAGCAGTGTCCAATGGGCAGAATAGTGCAGTGCCTCGTTGATGGAACTTCTCGACGCCGGCCGTCGTGGCGGCGCTGGTTAACGATCAGAGATTACAGCAAGCGCTGAAGTCCTGTTAGAATATTATGTCACAAAAGGAGGTGGCGGAGCGGATCCGAGAGACAGACCCCTTGTCGATCCGTGTCGCCGCAAGTGTCTGGCGGAGATAGCCCGTGGCCGCCCATGCAATGCCGCTGTTGGTGACAGGAATGGGGGTTACTGTTGCCTATAAAAGTGATCTGAGGAGGACAAGGATCTCGAGGAGGTTGATGTTTTATCCAAGTCTTTGATTGAACCTGGATTCAACTTTTGAGAAGTCTATCCACATTGGAGGACTCTTAAAGATGTGAACACCCGCTACTGGTAGGATGTTTTGGCATTCCTGGGGCCCACCCTAAAAGCTGAGGAAATACATTCTGGGGTTATTGCTAGTAGAAGTCTGGCGTTATTGCTAGTAGAAGTCTGGCGTAATTCTTTTAGAGAGCGAATATCTGTTTTAGGATTATTTGATAAAAAAGGAGTTCGACTCTAACTACTAAAACTTTAGTTTTTTTAAACAAAATAATTTGTATGCAGTTATGACTTTTCCTGTTAATCTGTGATTACTGACACCAAATGTCATTTCTACTAAACTCGTGAATAATAGTGAAACTCAATATTTATGCAGATGGTCCAATACCCGCATGAGAGCCGACAACACGTCGGTGGTGACATTGATGCTAGACCCGCCGGGGCCGCCGCGTGCCACCGTGCTGCGGTCGCGCACCAGCGCCGCGCGCGCCGCGCCTGCGCCCGCGCCGCCCGACCGGCCGCCCGAGCCTGAGCCGCGCCCCGTGCCGCAGAACGGGCTCACCATCATGACGCGCTACTCGGACGGCGAGCGGCCCCCCGCGCCCGCAGCTCCGCTGCCGCCCTGCGCCACGCTCGACACCCGCCTGCCGCCACCGGAGACCACGGACGACGGCTCCGCAAAGGACGCTCCAGAGGAGGACGATGCGTACTTTAACTACGGCAACCCGGCCGAATCCTATTTTATGGCGCGGTTGCTCAATCGGACTCGAGTAGTGAATACTTTATCAGCGGTTCATGAGGAGATCGCCGGCGCCGCGTCGCCGCGAGCACCGTCCGAGCCGCGCGAGTCAACACCCCCTCCCGCCACCGTACTACCCGATGCGGAACCCGAAGCACCACCAGTGCCACCGCGCGCGCCCTCCAATACGAGAGATGCGCCCGCCAACGTAGAGGAAGCCGCGTGCTCACCCTCTGATGACAGTGGCATTCAAATCAATGAAGTGTCGTCGAGCTCACCCACCGAAGGGCCTCCGAGGCCGCGCGGCCGCCGCCCGCGATCGGACACGCGCCGCGACCCGCCGCCTGTCGCACCCGACCGCGTGCTGCGCTCGCACCACGAGCCGGACGCGCCGCAGCGTCCGCAGACACGTCAAGCGGCCATCAGGGGGCGCTCGTCTGTTATCGCCCCGGCGCCGGCCCTCGATCGCGTAGTTATACTCACGCGACGGACTCCGGCATCTTCGTCGCCTGCGCCTCCGCCGCCGCCGCGGACGGAGCGTCCTGTCGTCGAGCCAAAACAGACAGTCGGACGCCGTGCCGCTCCACCACACGCGGAGGCGGCAGTCGACGAGGACCTCCGGAAGAATGGCGGGCGCGCCACGCGGTCTCAAGGTAGCAGCACGGTGACTACGCCGCTGGCGCAGAAGATCACACGCAGCATCGGACTGTACGCGCGCGAACTGCGTGGCGCGTGCGCGGGTGCAGCTGCGGCGGCGGCGGGTGCGCGGGCGGGAAACTCGGCGCGCGCCCCGGGGCCGGCGCGGAGGGCCCCGGCGGCGCGGCGACAGGGCGCGCACCGCTCGAAGGAGAACCTCGACGCCGCGAGGGGACGCGCGCGCGGACGCGCCGCTCGCGCCGCCGTGCCCGGCCCGCCTGAGCGCACGCGCCGCGACCTCGTCGAGGTGCACTCCACCACGGGCGAGAGCCTGCCGCCCTCGCCGCAAGATTGTGCTGGCGCTACTCAGCCTCGACCGCGGGCTCTGCGCTCGCGCAACGACGCCGCCGAGCCTCCGTTTTCCGCGCCGTGCAAGCGGCCGCGCTGCGGCGATGAGCCGAGCAGCGGCGGCAAGGCGGCGCGACTGGCGCCCGAACGGTGCGCGCGAGCTTTGGGCAAGCGCGCGACGGGCCCTTGGGCGCCGGCGCTGGCGCTACGCAATCGCTTGCGACGACGGCTAGCGAAGTAGCGCTCGCCGCGCGTCGTCTCCAACACGGATCCAAAGATGGCCGCGTCGTATACGGTTAATATTCTGTTGTTAAGGTTTTCTTTATGTTTATCGCCGTCGCCGGCCGCGCCGCGCCCGCGCGCTTGTCGGCGACGTTAAACGATAGTACAAAGGAGTTTATTCAATATTTAACGTGTAAGTTTACCGCGTGGACCAGGATGTTTGAATTAGCCCTAGTAGATATTTATTTTCAGTATATTTATTGCTTCTATCTTAATGCATTTAACAGTAGGCGTATAAAGTTCCGATTTCCATAGTTGTGCGATGTCAAGTTGGAAACTACACGTATACTCTTATTTTTAATTAGACGAAGTAAACTGACGGAACGAATATCATTTTGTAACATTATTTTGCCTGTCCCGTAATAGTTCTGTGGCGAATGAATCTCGAGGGAGGTGAATGAAGTGCGGGGTCAATAGAACACTAAAAGTGTACCCCAAATAATGAATGAATAATAAAAAAATAATTTGATGTATTTCATGTAAATATGTATTATGCAATTAGATATTTTGAGTTAAAAATAAAGATTTCAATCTTACAAAAAACAAATCTACTCGCACACAAAATCTATTTCGGCACTTCTGTTGTTGACTTGATTAGTGAGTGAGTGATTAACGCCGGTTCCATGATGTCATTTTTTATTATAAGCTGACAGTCCAGTAAACGTCAAATTACTTCGTTTAATTGAAAAGCCGACTGCAGTACTTTTCATATGAATCATTTCACCACTCGGACCAGTGATTTGAAATTATTTCTTTTGGGGATGCGCCTTTTGTAATTCAACTTAAAGCTGATATTGAGAATAAGAAATGAGCTATAGTAGTTTGAACGTTTATCTACTTTTTATATACACGATGTCACATAACTTTAACAGGATTTCACCACTATATTAAAAAAAATGCGTAACTTGTCGATAATTTGTATATAGTACAGAGTTGCTATACACCTTATATGTATTCATTATACATTAAAGTAATATTAAAACTATACCAAGAAGTGCTTTCTCGAAATATGATGTTAACTAAGAGTGCTATTATCTAAACTGTACAGAATAATGTAGGTAAAATCAACACACGCAATTTCTGTTATAAAATTATGGCAATAAGTTTTTTTTTCAGCTTTAGCTTAGATATGGAAAAAGTTATTCTTTTGGGAAAAGAAATGTTTTATATGCTTCAGAATTAGGTTATTTTGGTTGTCTGACCTCATACTATAATTAAAAAGATGTTACGAATATATAGTTTTAATGGGAAAGTTCTTTTGAACACTGGTAACATTGGTTACAACTGTGCAACATATCTTATAAATAGTTCTCGAGATACACAAGTGAAACTAGATGTACTTGTTTGTTTAAGGACTTGGTGCATGATAACCATTAGTTAATTCATCCATCGATCTCCTGATAGTTATCCATATAATATATTACATATGTCTACAACATCTATCAACCTCCACTTTAAATTTAAACTATTGAAATATTGTGATCATGAGACCATTGATTTATTTAAAATAAAGCCAAAAATGGTTTGTTAATTCAACATTGTTGACACTGTAAAGTAATTATAAAAGCAACATTAAAAGATTTGAATAGAGGTACCTAAGAATGGACTGAAGATATAATGTTAAGTTAAACGAGTCCAAGTTATGTACATATAATAATAATTATTATTATTATTAATAGTTGAAAAAGTAATAATAATGTGCCTCATTTGTTACCGATTTATTAAAAAATACACATAGGTAAAAGTGTTCTTTGATATATTGAGATATGTATTTTTATTGAAAATAAATTTATGCATTGTAATTTAGCCGTAAAAGAGGATTAATATAATTTGTTAAGCTCATTGTTTAGAGATTTATAAATTGGCAGACTGTCTTTTATACACAGATAAATCTAGATATTGTATAGTTACAAGCTTTCATTCGACAACGTGCAAGGGCCAGAACACCTACTATATAGTGTGGTAACATTTTGTAACTTGGAGGGTAATGATGCCTTAAAATTGGTTACGGCGAATAAATAGCCATTGATAGAGGTTGAGATGCTAAAACAATTTATTACTTATATATATACATAGATAAAGTAAAAGGATATTGTAAATTTTATTTTTTGATTTATTAAATAAAGTTTGTACGAAATATATTTGTATATTTGAATAATAATACCTATGTTGACAGTCATCATGATTTGTGAACTGATCAGATCCAGTATGACTATCTAGGCATTGATTAGACGGACCCTATCGATTCAGCCGTTGACAGGCTATAAAAACTGCTAGTATTCTACGCATAAAGGTATAATTCTACTAATATTCTCTATAATTTTTCTTGTTTCTAACTCTGTAATGCCAGCAGAGACTGATAGTAGATTATTACATCATCATTTCTACATCTTAATCCTTTGCGCTCGAGCGGCGCCTCTCA
>WUAW01037701.1:3186-13519 GCA_017165845.1 Thaumetopoea pityocampa | reverse complement strand
CCCCCCCCCCCCCCCCCCCCCCCCCTCATCGGAGATATGATCGTAACGTTAAATATGTGAATAATTTATATTCTTGTAACTGTGCGTGTTTAATTAAAGGTTGCAGTTGTTGCACATATCTCATAGATTTTTTTTGTAATAATTGTATTTATTCACTAGCAGAGTCGGGGCTTCGCGCATTTCTAAAGGATTCGGTTACCCTTTAGGATATTTTTCACGTTGGTTATTCCAAAAATTTTTAAATGTTGGATCTTGATAAATCTTTGTTTACCAGCTTGTATGATGAAATTGTAAATTGGATCTGCAGCAAATAATAATAAGGGCTATAATTTTTATGATACACATAATATTTAAGCGATAAAAATTATACACCGAAAACATATTTTTTGAAAAAAAAAAAAAAAATTGCAACGTTAAATCTCCACCAAAATAGGTAAGTTGATAAATTTATTAAAAAAAAACAGGTGATGGATGATAACCTCTACGTAACGGCCAAAACAAGTAGAATCAACCACGGCAAACCTTACACACAATAAAAAATTGTAACAAAAAATAATGAAACACAAAATGTAGTTTGTCCGCTCGTCTGTCGTCAGCTGTGTGTGTGGAACGCACTCAGTCCCCGTCGATGGATTGATGATAAATTACACCGGCGATCGTGTATAAATAAAAATATTGCTACGTCACCGACGCTACACACACAGGGAAATTAGGTAACTATTGTAAAAACACCTCGGTTACAGTTGGTTGTGCTGCGATTGTATAATATTTTTAACACATCCGCCGCCAGTCACGTGAGAATGTGTTGATAGTTGCTGCCTCGCGGTAGTAATGGGATTTCCGGGAAGGCCATTTACTTATAATAACAATCTTTTCGGCGCAACCCCTTGACTGGCTACTGAGACAATTGTCCTAGTAAGAGACTCTTCAAGTTCACGCGCTGCGCGTGGTTGATATTTTAACATGAGCTGGCACATAATCGGCATCGAGTGTATTTTTAAATAATCTGTCAACAAAATACATAAAATAATGTCAAATTTTCTATAACAGAATCATTATATAAAAAATGTTATTTTAAAATAAATAATTGTATTAACAATAATTTGAAAAACTACTCGCACCTAGTGTCCAAGTTTGTTTGCTTAAAAAAGCATACCTCAGACGACGCCGCCACCGCGGCCGGCGTTGGGGTGCGTCTATGGGACTTAATAAACCCGTTTATGTTGGCTACGTGACGCACACCACCTACCTACCTAATGAGTTTTCGGCATAACCAAGTCTTTATGGTATTCGTAGAATACGACGCACGTGGGCACCACTAAATCGCAATTGAATGCATCGCTGTAATTCAGACGAAGTTATGGCTTTAGATTGATAGAGTACTGCACGTCAATTGACAGGCTGTGAGAACCATCTAAGAGATATACTAGAATAATGGGCAGCAGCGATACCCTCTTATTCTATTAAAATCAACTGAGATCTCTGAGACACGACAAGCTTGGAGATTATGGCAAATTGCTCCTTTATTATGGAGGAGACACATATCTAGCGATGACGTTCCACGATGATGATGAAGTCCTAAATATTAATATAGCTGTAAACACATAAATCCTTACTCGAGAAGTGATTCTATCAACGAAACATCTGCTCTACGAAGGAATCTTCCGAATAAATACATTCCGATTAATAACTCCCATTCTATGCTAATTCCTTAACGCAAAAAAATCCATAGGCACGTGTTTAAGAAACAATTACAATGCAGCATGTATTAAACTTACTCGGATTATGTTTAATTTAATTTCATAAAGATGAGAACAGTGTCCACGTGTTTCAAACTTTCTAAAGGAGACTATTTATCGCTGTGTTTGGGGATCCAATTAAATACGGTCGGACGCTCTGTGACAATGTCGAACAGTAAACATCTATTTAAGATACATATACTCACGCCGATATCCCACAAGGTTAGGCAGAGACCATAGTACATACTACTACATAAATACATACAGTGACGCCTCTTTCTCATTGGGGTAGGCAGAGATCACTTCCTTCCACCTGCTACGATCGTTTGATGTAGCAAAGTGGCTATCCGCAGCCTACATTTCGCCTCCGCGGGCAATAAGACGTGTCGGGTAGCGAACCACGACGCCGCCATTTTATAAGGTACAAATGTATAAAAGTTCCTCATTGCATTCCCACGGCGTAATGGAGAGGAAAGGGAAATAGGATGAGGTGGGAAAGGTGTATTTAGAAAAGAATATGGAATTTAGGTGAAGGACTATAGGATAAAGGATACTACTATCTCGGAAGGAGAAGGAAGAGACAGTGGTAGCTCAGGGGGCCGGGGTCGCTTACCCTTATACTTAAGTCTATTTGCCGGACAAGCTAAAAGACTAAGTACTTCCTGACCTTACACCTATTTAACTAATTGTAAATATCTTCATCATCAACAGACTTTGGAAGTCCAATACTCGACATGGACCTAGCCCTTAAAAAGGAGGGATTTGCCATAATCTCCAAACTTGGTAAGTGTATAAATTTTTATTGAATAAAAAGATAACGCTAATAACTGTAACTATATGAAAACGAAATTGAAACAATAAATAAACAGAGAAAGGAGATCCGCAGCAGAAACCGAGTCGTCGACACAGCTTATAAGGTTGCAAAGCTCAAGTGGCAGTTGGCGGAGTCTGTAGCTTGAAGAGCCGATGGATGTTAGGGACCAAAGTGTTAGAGCGGCGACTCAGAACCGGAAAACGTGGTGTTTGGTTGACCTCTGAGTAAGTGACCTGGTGGGTGGGTGGCAGATGCAGGTGACTCACAGCCGCTCGGTATGGCGACCGTTGGAGGAGGCCTTCTACACCCAGCAGTGAGTGTCTCGGCTGATAATGTTATTACTAAAGAAATAGCTCAAGCATTATTTAGCCAAATGTAGACTGAATAAGCGTTGTACTAAATCTGTGAGTAGCTAAATCAGACATCAGAATATACTCGATGGGCCAAATGTACTGATGCATTTTCAAACTACAACAATAAAACGAAACAAAATTTTTGAATTAAGCTCACCTGTGAACATCTTTTTTTCTTTATTTGCAAATGTATTTGTTATCTGTTTGTATGCAATAAATAAATAAAACAAATAAACAATCAACAACACGAAAATAAGCGTTTAGGTAATGCAAATAAAGAATCGTATGTGATATTTGATTAGTTTTGGTGTCTCTATTCTCCCCCATTAGAAAAGGTGGTACTTTCGACAAATATATCGGTAAGTTATCAAAATTCATCAACGAATTACGTCGTAGAAGGATGAAAGATAATGACGGAAATGATAATGGAAATACTTTACATTGGAACACAAGTCACAGTTTATGTAACTTAAAAAGTGTGTTACAGTAATGACTTCTAAACATTAAGCCGAGCAGATATGTTGACAAATATGTTAATAAGTACATACACAAGTACTATATGGGCATCGGTCCCTTAACTAGTTAGTGCAACCCCTTGTCCCCGGGCCGGTTATCGCCGGATCCCTGTGGGATATTGATAACTTCGGAGGATTAACTTTAGGGCTTAATTGATGTGGATAGTGTGATTGTGAAATTTAACTTTTAAATGAACAGGTTTCAATGTTTCTAAGTTAATGGAATTGAACAATTTCAATATATTTATTTTTGTTTTGTTACTTAAATTATTAATAAATTGATTAATCGTAATGTTCATAATTGTACTAATTTTTAATAATTATATGAACAATGCTCTTATGGTATAAATTGGCGATTAAACTTAATATTCGCATGGTATGAACGATATGAATAAGTACCATTCGTTGTCTTATACTAGATCAAAACTGATTATGTCATTACTAAACGATCATTTTAGAATTTCACTTCGTATTTAGAACCACGGTCCATGATCCATAATATAGACAAGGCAATAAAACGTAGCTTATAATTACGCACTCAAAGTCCCATTAAAATAGCGCATATTGGTTTAGCACACAACTATTAAAATTTATTTATTCTAGCTTGAACGTAGAAATTAATATCAAAGGCATCTAATATTAATTAATTTCACAAATAGAGAAACCGTATGTAATGAGTATTTACGACATATTTTAGAAAGCAAGAGTACTAGGCTTGCATAGAGCAGAGCAGTTTGCCTTCGGTCGTGTAGGCTCGGTGCGTCAAACAGACGGCAGGGGCGGGGGGGTGGATCGATATCCAGGCCGCATTGTTGCCCCTACTCACCCGCCCCCGCCCTCCCGCAGCGCACTCCGCGCCCCGCCCACGACTTGCACCCAAAATTCGCCCCATTTGATCCTGAGAGCGAATCAATCGCTTTTGTTGCATTAACTCGATGCATTACTTCGAAGGGTGAAGTGTCAAACAACAACTCATGGTATAACCAACCGTATAACAATTTACTATATAGATGAAAATCTTTTTACTAAAATTTTGAAATGAAAAGGTTATTTTTTCATAAAACAGCTGTTCAATTACGAATAACAAACTTTATGACCAGAACAAAGCAAAGTTATCCGTACGTAAAACAAAGAAATGTAGTTATTTTTACAGTAACCTTTGACATTGTTTGATTAGTAACTATTATTTAACATATAATAAAAGGTGTGCAATACAACAAATATGAAGAGGTCTCGTGCTCTTACATAGTTTATTTAAGTTGATCTGAGGTAATATACAAATGCGGAAACATTAAAAAAACTAAAACTATATTTTTAGTATACTTTCTCTTACAAGCGTACTGATCTGATTTATAATATAAAAATATCAGGGGGGTCTAAATATTACAATCGATATAACTTTGAATTAAATCGCGAATGAAGGTCTGCGAATGCAAATTCAGCATTTAGGCGTTTTCGAGTAGCATAGAGTTAAAAAGAAGAATTAAAGAGTTTGTTAATAGCTGATGAGCGACGCTCCACTCGCGTAGTTATTTTATTATCTCGAAAATCTTCCCGGGCGAGCGCACATCTCACCAAAATATATCGCAATCGGATGAGGAGAAAGTACAGGAGAAACGCATACGGAATAAACACAGACGTATTCATTTTTATACATACTGGTTGTAATTATGCTGTAACACAACCGAACTATTTTATACATTTAGACTCTTCCTATTTTTTTCTAATTCCAAACGCGAAAATGAGATAGCTACAATTTTGGCGTTCTCATGACATTGAAAGATTTAAATCTCTGAAAGTAGTGAAGTCATCGTCAACCCCTGGGGTCCTACGTAGACCATTTTGGGTATCGATGATATCGATGAAGAGGCCAGGCTAAAATGGCGTTGTAACTGTGCAATTGGATTCCTCTGTTTGTTAGTCCTTGTTCTCATTGAATGTCTTGATGTTTTGTTCATAATAATCTTTCAGTATTCAGTAATACAAACAAATGCACAGGTAATTGTTTACCGAAACGATGGCGGTCACTTTAAATTTAAAGTTATTATTTATAAATGCTAAACTGATTTCGACTGTCATTCACGCATTAACAAAGTAACGGATCACCATTATTTAATGCACGCTAGTTCAACCCAGGCGGGCCGGGCCGTACGTAAAACTGGTATAAAAATGTTTTCATATAATATTCACACACGTATAATGATTACAACACCTAGAGCTCACAGTAAAAGCCATACGTTTGGCCCTTCGAACGGTACACGGGTGCTTACGAGACGTTTACGATAAACGTGTACCGTTAGTGATGAACACCTTGGCTATAAGCTCGCATCAAACTGCATTAAACTCCACTGAATATCTGCGAGATATATGTATGTTTTTAGTGCAATATAATTAAAAATAAAACGTACCTTATAACGTAATGTATGCTATTTAGAGAGGTGGTAGTATAGATACAATTAGAACAGTCATTACATACACTCACGCTGGTATCCCGCTGAGGTAGGTAGAGGCATTTATTTCTGAAACACTTCTTTCGCCTCTTCCACATACAAAATCATATTTTTATAGACATAACTCATAAAAAATAAATATAACGCAATCAGACAACCGACAAGCTTCGAAACTAAAAATTAAGTGCAGATAGTACCGATAGTAGTCGGGTTAACAGTGAAATATAAGCAAAAGGCTTATGAGGTCAAAGTTGAATCCCGCATTTCGAACCAGTAAAATAAATTGTTAGTCGGAACTTAAATTCATAATCTTGCAATAAATACTTTTGTGGGTGACTGTGCTACGTACTTGATATTTTTGAGACTTGTTTGTTTGGATATTATTGGGCGTTAATTAAATCACTTTTTAACTAGTGATTGGTGACGTGAAATAACAGTCGATCATCGGGATATCTCATAGGAATATTCCACAACCATTACCAGTTCTTAAGTTGGAATTAATGCTGAATATTAATAAATTGCAAGTATAACAATTGTTAACGCCCAAATAGTTAATTTTAAATATGTATTTTGATCGGTACAAATCCATATTCTACCCTCCTTACGTGCTTGTACTACCACAAGGTCGCGAGGTGTGCCGCGCCATCTAGTGACCGCGTGTGCTACGCGAGCTGTCAAAGCGGTGTTACCGTAACGTTCCAATCGATTTCGCAACATTTTCACCTATCGCGCTCTTACATATATGGCTAACACGCTACTGGACTTTGTCCATATTATCTGGTGTTATATGATCGCAGTTAGTTTATATTATTAAATCTTATAAGATATGTCAATAATGAAATTCACACATGCATTCCAATATGAACCCTGAAAAAAAATACATCCCTTCTTTGGCAAGTTGTGTGAATACTGCGTACGGGTACACCCTTAGGAGTAGTGCGCATTTCAATTAATAAAACTGATAAATTATTATTTAGTGTTATTTATGTGGTATTAGTTAAGACACATTAAAAGTACACTAGCCTCGTCTCGAATGATGCATAGATGTCGAAGTGCAGCCACTTGACACCGAGCAGGCTGCAGGCTCGTGTACTACTACACACACGAGACTATCTGAATATGACCTCTGTGGGTGAAGGCGTGCTGGCCTTGACGCACGTCGACACTACGGTATCCGTTGTGCTACCCTTGGCTCTTAATCTCTTTTTATGCTAGGTTTACTAAAGGCAGCTGTAATAAAAACTACATATTGCTAGGTAGATATAAGACTGCGGTATGCCAAACCTAGAAGATACATTCGCTCTCCGCCCAACGCATCGCAGCAGCACAATACGTGTATACATCATCATGTATATAATATTCTTTCAAAAATTTGTTAAACGTTTCCTATACGTTACCAAAGAATGGTCTTGCCATCGGTGGTTCGGCATATGGCAAACGAAAAAGGTATTCTTCTAATTTTGATTGATTTCGAGTTTTAATCTAAGTTTTCAGAAAATATTACGCAGTGTTAAACGACCCTGTACTGTCTGTATTATTTCATTAACTCAATGACGGGCAGTTATAAATTAATGTGATGTTATTGCAGATACATGTGCAATTAATACAATGGACCTTAAACTATTACGCGACGTGCGCCTAATCTTATATCAAACAACCAGACATACATTCTGTCCAGTTATATTCGGCAAAATACACAAATTCACAAATAAATATCGTCACAAATGACGATTAAAGAACATTTTATTCAACGATACATTACGATTCAAGAAAGCTCAAAGATATTAAACGCGATAAAACAAAACGCTCACATTAGTATTCGTTCGTATACTTACAGGTATTTGGGTAAAGATTCAAAGGAATCAACAGACGATAACCCAGGGTCAGCGCCTACATAATATATGTGTGATTGTTCACGAATCTACCCATATAACCGATACTGCACATCTACTGGCCGTTCAAATCATAGAAATCAAGACAAAGGTATTTCTATAATTTGCCTTAAAAGCTAGATGTTAAACAGATCTTAGTGATTCCCCCATTAAATGGCGGGATTTGTTATTATCTTTACGCATGGCAGGTAATTTGGCGATCACAGTCTTTGAATTACAGGCTAATGCTGCCGCCACCTAGTATATTCATGAGCTGGTTCTTGTGGGAACCATAGAAAGAGATGGAATAGAAAAAATATTATGACTGCGATGACGTTATCAAAAAATGTAATCCATCAATTTTATTTTTGAATATATAGAACAAGAATGGGAAAGTCAACAGGAGTTACAATCATTCTTCCAAAATTTCATGTACCATCTCTCTTTTATCGCGGTACGAATACAAACGACGGTTGCCGTTGTTGGTGGAAATGAATGGCTGAAGCAAGATACTCTCTCTACTGCTTCCACAGACATTGCATTATTGCGTAGTTTTAAAGTGACGGGGGGGGGGGGGATTATTGTATTCTCTACTAGCTGCTTCAAAAAATTATAAATTTTGCCGTGAAAATTTTTTGAATTAATATACAATTAATAAGTAAAAGTTGTTGGGGTTAACATCAAACAAACACTATTAAAAGATATTGTGTGCCGGCGCTTTTCTTTTCAACGCGCGTTATTAAAGCACCCAAAATAAAACAATATGGCGTGTTACTATTCGCCCGATAGCGGCGTTAAGAAAGCACTATTATGTGATGTATGTGAAGCGCTTTATAATTTTGTTCTATTTAATGCACTTTTTAACGCACGTTGTAATGCGTGAGCCTTCTGTAAATGTGTGTATGCGTGTATCAACTCGACATTCTCGACACAATGATACGCATCGATATATAAAATAGCGTAACTGGCAATAGCGTAGTACCAACGAGCATGTCTTTGCGTAGGACGTACAGCACTCATGTCCAGAAACGAACAGTTATCTGTGTATCTACACGTACATAAATCACTCTACGAGAATAAGATACAGCAAGCAGTGCTGGTAGTATTTGAAAATGCTAGATAAAGTATTGAAGTTTATAGCGATCTAATACAGGTAATATTTAATATTTGTTTGATATTAAAATGGTTATAAGCTAGATTCCTGATCACGGCCGAGTTATTTATATGATTCTTTTTAAATGTTTGCCCACAGATTTATTATGGCATATAATCAGCGCGGATTGTCAGTTACGGCCTACAGGTACAACATGCAAACGTTACAGATGGTAGAGAATGATTATAGGCTTCAGAAGAAAGCTCACAAGTTATCCGGTACACTGAAAACGTGTCGCTCGGAGTTTCGTAACCGGCAGGAAAACCGGAGTTTGCGACATAAACTTATACATAGATTATATAGTCGGTAATAGGTAAGAGTAAGTACCTCTCAGAACTAGTGACGTAGATCCACCAGCGACTGTGTCGATTGTGAACCGACAGGACCTAATCAAAGTCGCGGAGAGCCACTCGACACATGCGGCACACAGTTTCTCTGTGTGGATTGTGGATGTAAGTATACATACGCGTCGAAGAGTGGAAGTGTCAGAAATAATCAATGTCACTTATGTCTATATAATGTTAATAAGTATAGAAATTTTATTACAAGCAAAAGCTTGTAATAAAATTGTAATGAGAACATTATTAAGGTAATATGCAGCTTAATGTAAACCGGATTCGCGGAATCAAGCAAAGTAGCATTACGACCAAACAAGAAAATATTTCCTTATTATCAAAGTGCACAGACCTATGCTATACTGGATAAAGATCAACAATTACCATTTTTTTATTCAGGAAACTCACATCATTGATCTAGTCTTGGGTACTAGACAACGATACATAATACTTACATACTTAATACATATATAGATAAATACATCCATAACTCGGGTATAATAATTTGTGCTCATCACACAGTTTGCCTCTATCGGGATTCAAATCCAAGACTGATTGGCAAAGAAAACGGGGTCACTTAGCACTGTCCCAAGACGCCGTCAAAACTGATTGGCGCGTTGGCATTAATAGACAAGTGAAGAATAAAATGGTAAAAGAATATCACACAGTAACATATTCTTGAAATACATTTCAATTGCTGCCACTCATATGAATGCCTAACGATGACGCGCTGCCAATATGACGGAGAAAGAAAAATACTGCCAACGAGTATTATATAAGTTAACGTAGAAAGTAATTAGGTTCCCCACTTGTGGAATGTTTGTTTATTGTCAGATACAGTGACACAATTTCGATCTCTTTGACAGAAAATAGAATAACAACGCTATTGTAAAGTATCCTATGAAAACTATAAATATTAAAAATATTTAACAACAAATACATAGATTTTTAGATATGAAATTGATTCAGGCATTACACAGTAGAAATGAAAAAAAGTGATATTAAATACTTACTTATTTAATTCGTTACTTGTTGGCGTTTGTATTATCGATTGGAAATTATGCTTAATGTTGGCTGAAGTTAATGAGGGACCAACCACACTT
>WUAW01037700.1:3105-14134 GCA_017165845.1 Thaumetopoea pityocampa | reverse complement strand
ATTGACATTGGGGCAGCTATAACAATTGATGGACACTGAAATGTTTTATCGGCACAGAAATATGATTTCGGGTGAATTATGACACTGATGCAGTACATACAGCGGCCCACGCGTATCTCATTGGTTCCTTTATCGGCATTGGTTCGATTACGCGATTACGCGGAGTATTTATTTAGGACACGGGCCCAGCTTTGCGGGCCACGGCAGAATATAATGCATTTTTCCCGAGATTTTTACGAGCAATGTGTGTGAGCAAAAGTGCATGAGAAACGAACAGTCTTGTTTCGAACTTCATTCAATACACACGTAAAATAATCTTAGTCCAAATGATCTCCAAGCATTATCAGTCACCTTTATCACCACAGTGACACAGATAAGAAATATTTATATGGATATTGAAATATTCAAAACTAGATTTTTCAGTAAGAAGTCTAAATACTGAGGGAGTTACTTAGTTTCAACTTATTTTTATAGCGATCGTCAGGCCCTGAAAATGGCAAAACGAATAAAAGTTTCAACATATTTCAAAAATGCAATCAGCATACCTTTGGAATGTTCAGATGTAGAAAGTGATGAAATATATGATAGGGACGGCGAATTATTGGAGAAACAAACTGATCCAAAAGGCAGTGCTTTCATCGAGAGTAGTGAAAAAAGACAGCGTGGCTCGTGTCTCAACGTTGTTGTACCAATCCAATGGGTGCACACTTACCGTTTACAAGAGCAAACCAAATAAAAAATACTATAAAAAAACATAAACACGTCAAAATTGATAAAACTACTAAGAAATTACCTGAAACTGTTTTATAATATAACTAAATTTGGGTTCGATGTCACTGATCACATCACACAAAAATATACCGTGAAATCAGCTTCCAAAATGTGGCCACTTCAAATTTTTTTTTCAATATTTTAGATTTAGCCGGAATAAATTGCTGGATATTGTACTAAAATATAACAGGAGAAAATATCTCACTGAAAGTCTTTCTGTTTCGATTAGCAGAATTTGTCTCAGAATATCAACTTCAAGGCAAAAATCTACGAAGCTGATATAACTACAAGCGACACCGGTTCCTGACGCAAATTGTGTCAAATAGGATATTGCAATAACAATAAGACTACAAATATTTGCAATACATGCAAAAAAAATGTATTCAGAAAGTGTACGCACAGCAAAATATGTAGAAATCGTGACGAACAAACTGTAAACAATTAAGCTTTTTGTTATATGACAGTCTATAAATCCATTAAATAAATAATATATTCAATAAATCATCTATTACAATTAATATTATTCAACGTTTTTTGACATTTAAGAGTGAATAAAGACTGGAAGCCTTAATAAGCATTTTTTCTTATACACCAGTAATTTTGACTGGTTTTGGTAGAAATAGGTATATTTAAATAGCTGGTAAATCTAGTGTTAAGACCGACGCAAGTAGCTTCGCTATTGGTTCAGTTCTAGTGCAGGGGAGGGCGAAAATGAACACCCTGTAGAATATGCGAGTAGACTCCTGACTAAGCCCGAACGCAATTATTCCACAACGGAACGTGAGGCTCTTGCAGTCGTGTGGGCTGTTAATAAATTTCGAGGCTATATTGAATGTAGTAAGATAACTATCTTGACTGATCATCAAGCACTTAGATGGCTTATGTCTCTGAAATCACCAACCGGACGATTGACAAGATGGGCCCTGCTACTGCAGCCGTACGACATCTGCATAAAGTATATTGCTGGCAGAACTAACGTCGTCGCTGATACTTTATCACGTCCCATTTGCGATCCTGAAACAGAGGAAGATTGTGGACTTTGTACAGTAGTGATAGATATGCCGACAAAAAGTAAAAAAAAAACAGACGATAACAATTTAAAGATGAAGTAATCGTAAAGATAGTACAGAGTCTAGAAGGCTCTAACGAAGAAGAGGCTAGATATTGGAGTGGGAAAGGCTATTTAATGAATAATGGTCTGCTATATCGTTACTGCCCTGATGCTGACGCGGAAAACAGTCAATTAGTTATTCCAAAACAAGAACAAGCTAGTATTATTGTTGCTTACCATGATGGAGCAACTGCTGGACATTATGGAACAGACAAAACGCTTGATCGTATAACCAAGCGGCACTATTGGAAAGGCATGAGGAAACACATAGAGGCACACATTCGCAATTGCCTGCAATGTCAGCGATATAAACCTTCAAACCAAAAACCTTCTGGATTACTCCAAACTACAGCTCCGAATCAACGCTTTGAAGTAGTTGCGTTTGATCTGTTCGGCCCATTGCCCCGAACCGCATGTAACTATAACTGGGTTTTCATTGTGGAAGACGTAGCTTCAAGATGGGTAGAACTCGACTCGGTGAGGGAATTCCGCCGATCACGATACGTACTGTTAGATCCCGACGACGAATCACTCGAGCGCTTCACACTCCCAGTGACGCCGCGAATGGCCCGAGCTAACACTCCGTACGCCGACCTCGCTGACGGGGCCGGAGACAATCTTCGTTCATCGCTATTAGGTACAACCCTTTACCTATGCATTAGCTGCAAAATATACTCAGTTTCTTGCCGGCTCTTCTCAGTATAACTTGCATTCCGAGCTGGTGGTAGTTTTGCCGCGACCGCGACGCGACCGCTAAATAACTATTCCCGGGTTAATATTATAATAATAGACACAAATTAAGTGCCACACAATGCGGTGCGCTTAACTGCATCTTGAACTCAAGTATGAAGTTAACCGCACCGTCACCTATACTTACACTGAACCTCGCCGGCGGGGACGCTATCATCGCTTCTGCCCTAACCGGCGAAGCGCTTCCCCCGACAGTCGCTCCCGCGACTGCCCGCGACGGTTCAAGCCGAGGCTCGGGCTCACCGGGGGTTCCCTTGCGCTAGTCACCCCTTCTTGCCTTTTGGCAATGGCTGGAGCGCTCTTCGCGCTCGCCATCTCGCCCGGTGGAGCTGTAAAAGCCGTCAAGGCTAACAGCGATCTCATGCAGAAAAAAAGTGCTATTTTTCCGATTAGGGTCTAGTATCGAGCACGCTATACGCTTTCACTCAGGCCTGGTCAACTTTGTTCGGGGTAATTGCAACACAATATATGGGCAAATAGCAATGTGGCTGATATAAAAAAATATGTTATTTATTTCGTATGCCGCACTGGGAATATTACTCAATGTTTCTAGGTAATTTCTATAAATTACTATTAGTAGTAAATTTAATCTGAAAGAAGTATTTAAAAATATAGTAAATGATGCCTAAAATAAATAATTATTACAACATATCGTGTTATTACATATTTACGTTAAGTTCAATTACCCACGCAAACATATACTAATTACTGACATCAATTGCTTTTGTATTGTTATTACTTTGGCTATGTTACTTATGTTACAATGTTTTTACGAGTAGAGACCCGGTGACCTGTACTACAGGTTTATACTAAACCTACCACAGGCACCAGTCTTTCTACAACCAATGTTGTCAACCTAGCCCTAAGTTATTTATTTTGTACGCGGTTGTGGTGAGAAAAATAAATCATTATTATTATTACTTTATTGACTACATTTTGTTATTCTTTTCTGAATACATTTTTAAAATATTTTATAACTAATATAACAGTTTTTTAATGAAAATAATATATGAAATTGTAATTTTAAAATTTATAAGCATTAAATGTGTACTTTCATTTTTAAATAATTTTGGAAAACCGTTTTAACTAAAATACGAGATTATTATTAATTGGAAAATTACCATGGAAACACCATATACAAAAAATATCAGACCATAAAAATAAAACGACTTCTATTTAAAACTTTTATATAGCCGACGAATTATTTCATAGAATTAATTTTGGGAATTTATCCCATTCTCTGTTTGTGTTCAATAATTTAAGATTGAGTCGAGCATCTGTTCCTCCCTTATTGAGTAAGTTTGATTGACAAGGTTTTAGTTCGAAGATTCTTTCTGCGTGAGTAATTGACTCTGTTTGATATGACGGAAAACAAAATTATAGGAAATGTTTTTAGTGTGGGCGTTCACAATCTGAACTTAATAATAAACTGTTTGTTTTCCCCAAACCTGGCATTACGAACAGTGCTCGATAAGTTAACAGTCTTGCTAGCAGTTTTTAGTATCTAGTAGTTAGTAATTTTATTTTATACTCACTCTTCAGGGCATAATGTTTTATTATTTGAGACGCTTATGTCGTATTACTGTTTTGTTATAGGCGTGAATTATGGGCAAAATTTTGCTCACCCGATGGAGAATGGTTCTCAGCAGAATTAGATCAAAGACTACAGCCAACATAAAATGTTATGTAATAGGCATTTCAAGAGAACTTCATTCAGTGATTATCCTGAATCTAAAACTAAGCTTCATAAATCGGCTGTTCCAGATGAAGATAGTGATGAGGTAATTTGTTTACAATTCTTATTTCCATTAACAAACAAGTTATGTTTTAACCTTGTACAATTTATACTGTTAAGATCAGACCATGTTTTGATTATTAAATTATTTTATTACTTGGAATAAATTATATGAGTATTAAACTATTATCAATCTATTCTATCCATAAATCCTTAGTAGAAAAAATCTTAATAAAACATATTTCTAGACTATCTAAATATTAAAATTGAAGTAACTCATTTAAACATGTATTTCGATAAGGTGTAAACATTTTAATGCCAGCTGTCTTAGCTATAATATAATTTATGTTATTTTCAGTTGCGGGTAGTTTCAGTGCCAGAGAGATACTAAGCCCCAACCAGTACTAATAGTATTACAAGACAAACATTAATATTAATTCTGTATCCGAGATGAAAGTGCTACGACACCACCACCACACTTCTTTCTGTGGTGATGGTGTGATCACCATCACCACAGAAGAAAACAGTAAAACAGCTGGTGTTTGAACATCAACCTGGACCTTCACATATTATGCCTAAATTCACTGAATGTGATGTCATATCAAATGTGAAAGCGCAACAATATTTAACTATTGTAACACCTTCCCAAACACTAAAGCTAGTAAGAAGTGACAAAGATAAAAGTGCTTTAGCTAAATGCAGGAGACATATAAACATAATTATTTTGTGCATAATATTCTTTACATTTGTATAAATAGATTTTGTAGAATACAAAATAGATTTTCCGAAGAAGCTTTTAGGATAGGTTTAAAGACAAAAATTAAAATTTTTAAACACTATTAAAGAAACTGAAATGTATAAAATCTGTTATTTATTATACTATATACCTTTTTAAAAGTTGTATGATAGTTGCGAACGCTGATATACTATTCTAAAAAACTTCCCATAATTTTGCCAAAGCAATGTCATATTACGAGATTGATCATAAGACAAGAGCATTTATCCCTCATGCACGCTGATTTGAAGCTTACCTTAAGTAGTCTAGCTCAGAGATACTACATAATTAATTCAGTCAGAGAACTCAAAAGTCTAATTTTTAAATGCATTGTATGTTGTAAGCATAAGGCAGGGACTTCACAACAACTCATTCATTACCCAGGGAACGTGTGACTCCTGCCCGGGTCTTTCAAAGAGGTGGCATTGATTATTGTGGTCCTTTTAATATCAAGCAATCATCTAAGCGCCATAGTATTGTTACCAAGGATTATGTAGCATTAATAGTTTGTTTTGCATCAAAGGCAATTCATATTGAAGTTGTGAATAATGTATCAACATTATGTATTAGTATTATGCTCCAGCTGTCTGGAGTTTCATCAAATCGGTTTAACTGTTTCAAAGATAAGAACAGATATACTTTTTTTTATTAGACATAATTTTTTTTTATTAGTATAGATCAACTATATAGCTTCTTAGGTTAAATGGTCACCTTGCAACGCCACAAGAGTCCCAGGTTTGATTCCTATTAAGTTGTATCTACAATTTTTTTATTTTTCTTTTTTTCAACAAGATTTGATTTACATTTGTTTTCAGCAAACCTTTGAATTTTTGTTAATTGTAAACAAGTAATTGTGTGTCATCCAGTTTATAAACTTAACACTTTTTTGAAATTTAGATTTATGTTTCAGAATTCTCAATTTTACCTTTGAATTATCATAAATTTAATAATTAAGAGTCAGCACATACTTATCGAACCTGCTGTTATAGAAACAAACTTGATTTATATAACTATGAGTATATAGATATAAGTAGATTATAGAGTTATATGTACGTAGAGAGTTTCCAGAGCCAGTTCACTTAGAGTTATTTTTTTAAGTAACTTGTTTATTGATTTGATTTTTGGATTATTCCTGCGCTGCCAATTCCGGCCCCCGCAGGATGTTTGAGACAATTTAATCTACACACACTAAATTTGTGGTATTGGTTTTTTTGATGTATTGGAGCTGGCAACTTTTTGCCTTTTTTCCATTCGATTTACAAACGAGTGTGCTGTGCCGCTTGTAAAAACAATAAAATAATTAATAAAGTCTGCTATAATCCGTGCATACATTTGTCTTTTACAAAAAAAGTATAAATACGCAAGGGTATAAAGTGTATAAGTGTATAAACAGTTAAAGAATAAAGCTAGTGTTTGAAGATTAACCCGGAGGTATTTCATTGGTGTAGAATGTTGTTTTGTTGCTATGCCTACTTCAATATATTTAGCAGATCGTAACCTAGTATAAATTTATGAAATGTATAGATTTTTAATTACATAAGTACATCCACAGTTGTGCATCAATTATCTAAGTATTTAATATCAGGTGATATGTGATGCTACACTAAAAATAATGAATATTGTTGCACATTGGCGTTTAATGAAGGCCGATTAAGATAATGTTTTGAGAGGCATCAATTTCATGGTAGATTACTAGGAGACTCTGGCTATGCTTGCACTCTTCATTACACCATTATTGAATCCAACCACTCGCAAAGAAGAAGCATATAACTATGGTCACATTAGAACTCGCAATACTGTCGAGAGATGTTTTGGTGTTTGCAAAAGTTGATTTAGACGTTTACTGTCAGAACATCTCTGGACAACAACACCACGAGGTATATAGGCGTTTACTGTCAGAACTTCTCTGGACAACACCACGAGGTATATAGTAGCTTTGGTAGTATTGAATAATATTATTATTCATTTAATTCAATAAGCTATATTATAGCCATTGAATTAAATGAAGACTATCTCCGATGATGACAATTATCTGATGACGAGTATTTTTGATACGTTGTAGATTATGGGTTTTTGTAGTGGTGTGGTCATATTTCTTTGCAGATTACTGGATATATTTTTTACAACAGCCTCTGAAAGTATGTGAGAGAACTGTGTTCATTGCCTGACTAGGTGCAAAGATGGAGATATATGCCCGCAGCCTGACAATGCTTTTTATTATTAGAGACCAGTATTATAAAGACCACGAAATTGAGAACTTACTCCAATTTTGGTAGTCATCGGAAGAGAATAGTAGAGGCGATGAGGATTTTCAAGTGAATGATAAGGACTTAATTTCTCAGTCGGTGAATACTTTACTAGATCAAATACAAAATCCACCAGCATATGTAAGTACACATTCTGGTGTGTAATTACAATATTGCAATTAAGTTCTATTTTGTTCCCGCGTACACTTCAAATTTCGGCGGTCTCTGGGAGGCGGATGTAAAGTCGACCAAAGATCATCTCAGTCGAGTGATGGGAAATTGTAACTTTATTTTTGAAGAGCTTTACACCACGTTAACACAGATTGATGTCATTTTAAATTCTCGCCCACTGACGCCATTGTCTTCAGATCCTGTAAACTACACTCTACTCACGCCAGGCTATTTTTTATTGATCGTCCAGTTACGTCAATATCTCAGGCTGATTGTCAGCAGAATGCTACCAGCCATTTAACTCGTTTTCAATGGATAGAACAGCTCTGCCAATATTTTTGGACTAGATGGAGTAAGGAATTTGTGGCAGAACTTCAGCAGAGGACGAAATGGCGATCCTGTAAGGATGGCTTGAAGCTGGACGCTTTTGTAGTGGTGAAGGAGGATTACCTGCCGCAGCTTAAATGGAGGCTAGGAAGGATTGTACAGGTTCATCCAGGATCCGACGGCATAGCACGAGTAGCTGACATTCGTACGACTACAGGAGTTATAAGAAGAGCTTTTAATGTATTTGTTACTGCAGATTTTGCTTGAAAGCATCAGCTTTTAACGCCCGGGGCATGTTGAAGCTCCTGACAGTTTTACAGTGGCACGTAGTAACTACCTTTGAACTTAGTTTATGCATTTAACTTTTTACTTCACTTCAATTAAAATTATCCAACAAACAACACGTTCCGCAGTTTTTTTATTATTTTTACCATCAACCAGTTACATTGTAATTAGTAATTTTTTTTTAAAGGGGATTATGTAGTGATGGAACGTTAGGTCGCACAGACCAGTATTTAAGCAATCTGGGCGGTCAAAAGTGGTTTATAAAAACTTTAAAGCAGGTAGAAAAAAAGGTTTGCTATTTAAAGCCAAGCATTCCACATAACACAAACATAAACAATGCTTCCTGCTCTCACCGCGTTACCGTAGTGCTTTTATGAGCAGTCGGAACTTGGTCGTCAACTCGCATGCACGTATTATTATTATTATTTTTCGGCATCAATTAAATTCCCAGAAGTTTAATCACTAAAATCTTGTTTATAATAGTACAGTTAAAATTCCAAGATATGGATTATGATGAAGCAGGTAAGGGTATATAATATTCTTATTTTTTCGATTATTTAAGTGTCATACTTAATTTATAACTGATGTTTAGAATAAGTTCTATTTTTCAACTTAATTATTTTAATGATTTTGGAAAGTCGAGTTGATTAAGTTTACTTCCGGGCATTTCCCATTATTGATTTTGGATTTAATAGAAAGCGTAGAGTTTACTCTTTTGAATAATGATTGAACTGGCTGCCGATTGGTGCCATTTTATGAGAATAATTTTTTTATAGATTTACCATCACCAAAAAAATATTTACCACATATCTTCATAACAAATCGTTTTTTTTTATTTTTCATCAAAGACATTTTCTGATTCAAGTGAGAGGAGTAAAAGGAGGAAAACAGAAGAAGTACTAACTTTTACTACACAAGCAAAGTTATGTGAAAAAGGAAAGAGAGGTGCTTCTTTGGTTCTGAAAAATCTGACCACTTCACCAAAACTGGCTAGTAAATATAAAAGAGCATTATCACTTTTGAAAGAAAAAAATACTACATCACATATGACTCTATTAGAGGCCCTATCAATGTTTGTTGAAGCAGGACTATCTAAAAGACAATACGAAATAATAAGGAACGCCAATAAAAAGTATATCCTTGTTACGGTATCCTAAAAAAAAACAAAATTGGAGTGTTACCCTGATAAAGAAGCATACCGGGTAACAGAAACTTGTGCCGAGATAGAGTTACAGAGCCTAATGGATCATACCGTGATTCGATTATTAAAGTATTTACAAGATATTTTACTATTTTTGAGCGAAGAAGACAGAAGAGCGTTAGTTTTAATGTGCAAATGGGGTTTTGGTGGATCACAACAAGCTCAATATAAACAGAAATTCGAAAATGATTCTGATTCAGCTGCAAATTTATTCCAGAGTTCTTTTGTACCACTTCAATTCATATGTTCTTCGAAAATTATTTGGCAGAATCCAACACCATCCTCTCCGGGTTATTGTCGCCCAATAAGATTGAGATATTATATATTAAAGAAACCAAGGACGTAACAAATGAAGAGATATATTAAAAATGCCATAAACTCTACAAGAAACTGCGGTTACAATTGCCTAAAACGTATATTCAGTAAAGCACACGCTGATGCTTACTATTATTGATGGAAAAGTTTGTAATGCCGCCACTAACACGTCTTCTAGAGATGTTACATCTGCGGTTTAACCTCTAAAGATTTTAATAATTTAAGTATAACGAGAGAAGTAAATCAGGAGGCACTTGCATTTGGGCTTTCTATTTTGCATGCCAGAATCCCCTTGTTCGAGTCTATATTACATCTTTCTTACAAGCAAGTTGTAAAAAAATGGCAACTGAGAACAGCCTCTGAAAAATTTTTAGTAAAACAGAAGAAAACAGAAATACAAAAGGTTTTTCGAGAAAAGATGGGTTTGATCGTGGACGTGCCGAAACCGGGATACGGTAACACAAATGACGGCAACATAAGTGTAGATTTTTCGCGAACCATGAATTAGCAGCAGAAATTACACAGATAGACAAAAATTTAATATATCGTTTGAAAGTCATTCTGGAAACATTATCAAGTGGACATAAAGTCAATTTGGATATTTTCTCTGTTTATGCAAGATAAACTGCAGAGCTTTATATCAAGTTATACCTGTAGCATCCGATGACTCCTACTATGCACAAAATACTATTACACGAACCTATTGTCATAGAAAAAGCGTTACTTCCTATAGTCCAATTATCGGAAGAGGGGAAGAGGCTGCTGAGGCACGTAACAAACACATCCGTTTATGTCGTCAAAAATTTATCCGGAAATTCTCAAGAGAATTCTGTAATGTAGATGTGCTGCATCGCCTTTGAGTTCAGATCCTCTTATAAGAGGAATAAGGCCTGTACCTAAAAGGAAGACAGGGATTTTCAAAGGAAAAAGAAGCAATGTTACTTCCAGCTGAACCTAATTTAGCTACGTTATCTGACAGTGAAGAAAATTTATCTGATAAAGAACCCTGGAATTCATTTTCTTCAGGCTGACAATTTCAATAATTTAATTATTATTAAATCACAGGTAATAATGACCATTTCTTTCATGTCTAGTATTGTCGTAAATTAACTTAAGAACCTATTTGGATTCGCCTTTGGAAGAATAATTTTGGCCACCCAGATCGTTTAAATACTCCTCTGTGCGTCATGGTTTGACAGCTAACATAAACCACTAATTTAATATAAGAAACGTTGTTGTACGATATACGAAATATTAAGCTTTCTGTACAAAAACCTATCATTTTATACCGGGTGTCCAAAAAGAGTATCGGGTATTTGTTTTCGCGCTGCATTTGAAACGT
>WUAW01037699.1:0-12472 GCA_017165845.1 Thaumetopoea pityocampa | reverse complement strand
AGCTTGTATGAAAGCGTTGATGAAAGTAGAAGAAGCGAAAGATGTATGTCAGGTTCGTAGCAAGTGGAAAGCAGTGGTCCCTGCCTACCGCAACGGGAAAACAGCGTGTCTGTACGTATGTATGTAAGATGACCGATTGGCATTTGACGTCATCCCCGTAATCCTCTACAATTCCTGCTAAATAATTCCTATTTTTGAAAAACCAATCAGGACCCACTGTTGTGAATGCCTTCCGAAATAAGAAAAAGCCATAATAATGTTAACGTGCCAACCGGGATCGAACCCAAAAACTTTCGACTCTCGGATTTGGGTTTAGGTCTTATTCTAGTGGATACCATGACCATTATCATGATTAACACAGATGTTAATATATACCTAATACATATTATTATATTATTTATTAGCTATATATTAATATATGTATAAGTTAAAACTGGTTTTCAATCTCAACGATAAGTAAACTAATTACTATTATGGCGGTACGTTAATATCCTATCTACTATCAGAAGAGCAACATGATCTCATGATAATTATTTAACGTCGACTAGTGGGGTCAGAGCGGAGGGATCATGCCCCACGTGCCCCAACGGAAATAAATGAACGGAGTGTGTTGGTGTCTTGGTCCAAGGTTCTTTATCATATAGCAAACTTGATAATTGAATCATTCCCAGTTCATATTCATTCTCACTACAGGGTCGCGGATTTCTCCTAATCAAGAGGGGGATTAGGCGCTGGCCTGGTGTGAGTTGGTAGACTTCATACATCCATGCGCGCATACAGGTTCGCCGCAACTTTTCCTTCTCCGTTGAGTACATTAGTGTCTACAATGTAAACCGTACATAAGTTTGAAATAACCCAGTTTTACGGGACCCAACCCGGGACCTTTTTGATCGCGAGTCATGCTGAGCACGACTTGAGCACCAATACTTGAATGCACTTCATAAACTCATGAGTAATGCTAATATACTCGTCGGACTAATATCCGTTGAGTACAAATTTAAGGCTCATTTACTGACTGTTACTACCAAGATAAGAGAACTAGAGTCGCCGATGTAGCTCAAAGGATTGCAACGCTTGAAAACGCTTGAGTGGGCGGGGCACATAGCTCGCAGAAGTGATGGACGTTGGCCATTGGGGTCCTAAAGTGCTGGAGTGGACACATTGAAACGGAAAGAGTAATGCCGGTCAAGCCCTAACTAGGTGCACCGATGACCTAATGAGGGTGGAAGGAGGAGGCTCATAGCCGCTCAGTGTGGTAATCATTAGAGGAGGCTTATACCCAGCAGTAGACGTCTGTAAACTAATATGATGATGATGACATCCAAATATCTGGACGTGGCTAAAAGTAGCCGTTTAATCCAACAAAACATCGAATAATACAGATTAGGCCGTGGGAACCGCCGCCAGTCTCACGTGATCACAATGAACGTTCAAGTTCGCATTGTGCGCGTCGCCGCCGGCTGCCACCGTTATTGACTAATTGATTGAATGAGGTAACGACCATATGGACTGTTCGGTACATATACACTTACGTACTGCATGGTAGTTCATACGGTGATGATTCGATACACGCGGAATCAGTCATTACCTCATCACAATAATTACACTAAAAAGTATGGTGTGTTGTACCTCCTACACTCCTGCCGCAGGCGTACCCTGATGAAACCTATTAGCTTTCAAACGTATCTTAGTGCCCCTAACCGGGCAAGGCGAGTGCCTCCATGCAGTTCTACCCTATGGGATCTTTTGTACTGCCCCAGTTGTGCTTAACCTCAGTCCTCTTACACTGGTTCTTCAAGTAATGCATTAGCATAGCATTAGGTCAGATACTCTTCCAACAGATAGTGTGTTAGTGTGTAAACCGATAGCGCCACGGAACTTGTTAAATTTTTATAATAAAAAAACAGTTGACAGTCGATAGACCTCTGGTTGGGGCTGCACTAGCCCTAGAAATCCATTTGCCGTCCGGCCAAAGCATCACCACAGCACAGCAAGCGCTCCACAGTTTCTTCTGACGTGTCACAATACCTACAGTGGTGTTGGATAAATTTATCCTATGTAGATGTTTGTTAAAATTATAATAAGCTGTAAATGCCCCTACAAGACCGCTCCAAGGCGTTCCCACTCAACTTTATGCCTTAGTTGGCACGTGTCCATAGTACATTTTGTATTTATCTCTAGGGATACCTACAAATGACCCTGGACCAATTACCTCATTCTCCGCTTGGCCCGGAACCCAAACAAGGCACAACTGCCGAACACATTCCGAGCTGAGTCCGGGGTAGAATCTGTAGGAGCCGAGGGCACTAACGGCAGTCTGGCTGGCACGGCAGACGTATCTTAAACCGATTATTCAGCCACCTAGGCTGAAAATATATCCATGCCACAGATGAGGTCAACGAGAGAGGTCCTAAATGATCTACCCTCTTAAAATGAGGGTCACGGTTTCGTTTTTTAAGTGGTAACCTCCACGTAAACCATAGACACCTTTGTTTTTTAATTGGTTGTCTCCACCGATTTTTATAATTGTTGTATTCACGCCTGCTAAGTCCAAAAGTTTGTACCTTCTGGAAGTATCTCTGCACCCAAGACAAGTCAATTTTTGAAGAATGGGGTAGAAAGTATATGAGGGAATAGATAACACGTCCAGAGCAACTCAGAACTAGTTACGCTTAAGGTTGGGAGGGGAGAGAAGAAAAAAACACCCCGACGGTCTTAATACCCACTTTAAGTCGTTCGGCGAGTTAGCCGAGGGCGTCCAGAACTCTAAGGGTTCGGTTCAGGTCAGACTCCGACCAGACAGGTCAGGAAAGTCGAATTCTTCCACAATTTTGGTAGTAGAAAGATCCCCTATCCGCCAACCGGAGAGGACGCGTCATTTTGAGAATTGAAATGTTCGCAATCCAACAATGTATTTGCTCGTTCGTACATAAACGTAATTCCCGCCTCCACGCCTATTCATTGCCGCTTCAAGCGCGTCGGTAAAGGTGTGTAACGATTTCAATTCTCCAAATGAGGAATGTTATTACTATGTAAAATTATAACCCATTAATTAAGATAATTAAGTGACCAGTGAATTAAGCTTAATTTTTAATAGCTGTAAAAACACAATTCACAGATTTATAGTTGCAATTAATTCGTTAGTTCGGTATGACGAAGATAGTTCATGACACCTCTGAATCATGTACTGCATGCAGTTAAAATGTATATACCATAGCCTTCATTTTCAGGTGGATAAGCATGAGTAGGCGTAAGCCAGTACATTGGTGGTGTAATGGTGCCAAACACGGTTTGCGATCAAAAGGTTGTAGGTTTGATCCCGATCCCGTACAACTGAGGTTTTGTAATTTATGTACGGTCTACATTGCAGACACCAATATATTTAACGGAGAAGGAAAGCTTCGTGAGGAAACCTGCACGCCTGCATAGCTGTGTGAAGTCTACCGACTTGCACTAGGTCAGCGAGGTAGACTACGGCCTAATCCTTCTCCTGATGAGTGGGGACGAATATGAACTGGGGATGATAATGATGAGAAAGCGTACCTAATATGGAGTCTTCAGCAAATAGCCCGATGGCAATAAATTAACGTCAAAATAAATTTTGAGGTGTATCACAAGTATACTGGAAGAATTTTACGTAACTTAAAACATACTTGTAATACAATTTTGTCTGCCGAAAATTTTTGTGCTCGTAACTGGCTATCGCAATTTATGGGCATCTAAAATAATTTTTTTTTATTTCTCACACAAAAAATTACAATAAAATCAAAGACGAAGACATCGTCAAGCTGTGACAATAGCTTGTCTGCGATACCATATATTGTGCTCTTCAATTCTTATTTATTTTGATACATCACCATACGCCACAAGCTTTTATGCAAATAGTTTATAATAATGTTAATATACATGATGACACTTCCTGATCAGTTGTGTTGTGATATGCTGTTTGATTCCGAGAACTCACTTGTCACCGAGTCCATAAACAAAGCTTGTTATCTATGCTTCCTGTGCCTATGATTTTTGAGACATGGGTAGATATTTACCAATAACACAGCATATATACATATCATACAAGCCTGCAAAATTTTAAAATTCACAAAGCCTATAAAAATGCTTTAAAACATATGATCGGAACATAGTGGATTAAGAATAAAAATATACAGGTCGGTAGTGCCTACTTACCGAGGTTCACAATAGCTCCACGTACTACCACCGATAGGGGGTCGTCTGCCTCCGGCTTTACCCTACTAAATATACTACACAGCATATGTAAATACGCTCGCTCAAAATTACATATTTCACTCATCAATTTACATCTCGATGAATAACGATGCTTCGATACAGCTGCAGGTTATCGATTAATTTTTAAATCGATACTGGACGAGAAAATCGTAGCGCCGATGGCCAGCTGTGGCTGGATCGTTATTATTCAAATTGCCCGAGTTATGGTTTATGGTACTTAGTTGGATGAGAGATGCAATATTTGCGTCGCAATTCAATCAAATAATTATTATTATTCGTGTTTTGCACTAAGCACATAGCTAAAAGAAAACAGGTTAACTTTCAAAATTATAATATTACTAAATATATTACAAAAAATTAATCAATATGTACAAAAACAATCTAAAAATATATCAAACAATATAAGTTCTAACACAACAAGCTAGTTCATGTAACAACAAATTTTTCGATGCACAGTCAAAACTATCATCCAAGTTTCGGCTCTTCAAAACCACTGGATCATTAACTAATAACGCCTTATTTAACAAATTTATAACTTCACAACCTTTGTATAAAACACCTGTTTTGTTAACTAGACGTAACATTTGATTCTTGGCTAAACTTTTAATAGCCCTTTTTGTAAATAAGCCATAAATTTTTACATATTCTAACATATCATCGATTTCTAAGCTGTTTACATGTTTCAATAAATCGAACACTACAACTAAAAGTTCTTGTTCGATGTCTTTATTGATTCTTAATTCAATAAAGTCATTCACTTTCCCATTCTTAGCGGCAATATTTCTTGCGAAGGAACCAACAATTATGCTATACATCATATTCTTAATCAAACCAAACACCGGTTTTAGTAATGTCCTATGATTAATCTGCCTAACAACTAAATGTATCCAAGATATAAGACCGTAACCTTCAACTAGTATTTCGAAGGCTCTGGGAATAGACACTATAGAGCTTAAGACGCTTAAAATACTCTCTTTCACTCTCCTATCGCACAATACGGACGAATAAAAATCCATGATCATTTTCAAACACATTGTTCTGAACACAACATTGACATCGGTCATCGTTTTAGTCCCGTCTCTAATGATATCTAGAATCCAGATTCTTCTATCAATAGATTCAACGTCACTATCATGAAAGAGACTAAGGAAATCTGGCACTAGTGTCATATCCACGTACTCTTTAGCTCTTAAAAAACTGTTCACAGGTTTGTATAAAGGATCAAAGGGTGCTGTAGAAACCATAAGAGCTCGCGCGAAATATAATGCGTTTATAGCGGGTAGTTTGGAATTTTTGAGGTTGTTCATACTGTCAATTGTTGTATCGGCGTTATTGATTGCTTTACCGATACTGTGACGCAAAGTGTTGATGAAGTCTGTGAGGAAGATCTTGTCATTTTTATGTCGCCTGAAATTAAAAGATTTAATCAATACAAAAAAAATAAGTGCCTATACATATAGTGCCTATCATATATATATATGCTCATGTCCAGCAGTGGATTTCACTGGCTAATGATACTGATATACGTATTCTAACTGGACTGATCATCATGTCAACCCGCATACACTGCTGTCCAGATATAGGCATCCTAAGATCCGGTGCACACAGTAGGACGCTGAATAGTTTTAGTGGGTGCCAGCCACAAATATGTCGTACACGAACTCTCGGTACGGTGGAAAACAGCAATTTCCATTCCTTAAAAAAAGGCCTCCTCAAATGACAGCCGTATCGAGCCAATGGGAGTCGCCCGCATCCACCAAAGGCTCACAACCTTAATTAGGTCGGTCCACTTGAAATCTTTATTACGTTACACAGATATAAGTTGACAGAAAATATGATTGAATAAAACCACACACGCACGCACGCACGCACGCGCCCACTGACACACACACACACACGCGCACGCACACGCACACATCTACATAGTACCTACCGATATGGACCCTAAAACTAATACATACAATAACATTCCTGTTTTAGGTAGTCGTGTAAAAATTTGTCTTAAAGAGAACTAAAAAATGCTATTTAATTGCATTTCAAGCAAGTAAAACCATAGTTATAGATAGTTATCTATCGTTCATTACATTTATAAGCCTAATAATATTAAAAAACAGATTAGCCAACTAGTACAGTAACAAATTCTACCTCATAGAAGTTTAAAAGGTAATAGTTAATAAATTATCTAAGTTATCTATTTAATTGGAATTATATTCTACACATGCTAACCTTGATAAGCCATATTTGTTTTTATTTTTTCAAATATACTCACGTTTCTGTCTCCAAAAGCATAGAGAATCTATGCAATACATGATAAGCCGCCGCTCTCATCATTGGACACTGCGAGCTCAGGGCCATAACAGGTACTGACAGGAGTCCAGTCCTTAACAACTTAAAGCAAGACGCCACCGATCCGGGCACGAGAAGATGGGACAATAGAGGTAACAGGAACGCAGGATCATATATATTATCATCAGAGTCTAAGTGTGACGTAGTCGTTAAATCAACATGCTCCATTTCTATTAGTGCACTTTCATATTTCGCTTTAAATAACAAATTCATCACTTCCCCTTCAACATCTTTTACAATGTTAGGTTTGAAGGCTCCCTCCGTAATCATCTCATTAATTACGGATCTCAGGGAGTCCACAACTTCATTCGCATCAATTATTGATGGCAATTGGTAATCGTATTCTAATTTTTGTGTGACGGGAAAGTTTCTTACAGTCCTCTCGATTATATCTTTATCGAATAAATTAAGGACCTGATTCGCTGTTGGATGAGCCCACAACGAGGCCGATCTGGTTTTTCTGACAGCATAATGGTTTGCAGCTGAATTCCCCCAAACATAGGGCTTATATTCATTAACAGGCAAGCCGTTAGTTTCGTAGAAATGTAAAACAGATACAATCAATCTATCACATGGCCTCCTGGTAGCATGATAAGCGCTCAAATAAACTGGTATATGTTGTGGTTTCATTACTGATTTATTTCTCGATATCAAAGTATAAAGAAGCTCGGTTAATCTCGACTTAATATCAGAACTCTGATAACTTAACATTACATTTAAAAATTCGGAATGAGAAGTTATCATGTCAAATAATGTCACAACAACCTCGTGGTTTTCTGGGTAGAACAACTTAACTAAATTTGTGAGTAGTCCTAATAATTTTGGACCTAGTGTATTTTCTACTTCTACAGTTCTTCTCTTGAGAGAATCTTTCAATACAGATTTGCAGAAATTCTGCCATATGGAACTTTCTATTATTTTCTTAAATTCTTCTTTGTGTTCCGCCTCTAGTTTATACATATATGCATAAACTTCTAGAGCATTATGTACACATTTAACGATACTATGAACTGAGGCTGTATTCGTATCTTTTAATGCCATGGTCATTAAATGCAACACCGATAAGAAATAATGAATGAGATGATCTTTTTTAAATACATCTTTGTTACACATCAACTTCAAAAATATTTTATTATATATATCTATATGATTCGATTCAATTTTCTCGAATTTATAACTTTTATTAAATAGCTTTTCACATTCTTGCAGTCCCATGCATTCGAGCACTAGTTTTTTGATAAATTTCCAACAAGTCAAGTAGATCTGACCAGCTTTGTGAGGTTTCTCCAACATTTTCAGTATATTAGATTTATATTCATTATAAATTGTTGACAGAAGTTCTTTATTTTGTAATACATATTGATTATGATTTATAAGTGCAGTCCCTAAAGGTAAAATAAGTTCTCTCTGAATAAGTATTTCAGATCTAGAAATTTGTTCATGGAATAATTTACAGAATTTCGAGTTGTGAGTTAATAAAACACAAGCCAAATTGGTAGAAGATTTCCTAACATTTATTTGGAAAAACTTTTTAAAATGTTCTTCTGACAGCAGTGAGCTTTGGTATGGTTTATTATCAAAATATGTTGCTAACGCTATTTCTAAATTTGTAAGATTCAAATTCACATCCATGTTTGATAATAACTCTGTATACAAAACCATAGTGTTATTTAGTATACGAGCATGTAGCTCTAGAGTAGCAGATTTCATATATTTCTCTATTAAATAACGTAGCATTTCAAGCACTAAGGTTGGTTCCTTGTTATCGTTCGAATATGATTCTTTATCAGTAGAAAATATAAGATTAAAAATTTTTATATCATCTTCCTTAGACAGTCCTATGACTTCTAGAACTTTTATTGTATGAGCGCTACTAATATTTTTCTTTTTATTAATTTTAATAAACGCATCCACAATCTGGTCATAATTTTTTTGTTGATATGTCTTTAAAGCTTTACATTTTTTGTTTAAATAATTGATTATTTCTTTATTTTGTGTAATAACTTTCAATAAAAATTCAGTAGCAAGTAATTTGGACTCATCTTTTAAGATATCCAGAGGTTTATATATATTGAGAAAGTGCGGATTTTTAAACAATGTTAATATAATACTTCTACATATTTCTACCATATGATGTTTTCTTCCAATTACAATGATTGACTGAAAATAATTTGTTAGTTTTTTCTGTTGCCTTTCGTTTAGTTTATCTAAGTATGTCAATCTTACTGTGCAAAATATTAAATATTTAGACCACATCAATAGAGCTGAACTGTCGACATTTTTATTCAAATTAACTTTATATGATACATTATCAATAGTTATATCACTTTCTTCAGCCGTTTCATCCACAAAAGGTATTACATCTTTGAACGACATTTCTTCATTTTCAATAATAGATTTGGATATATATTTGAGAACATCATCTTTTCCAGTAATCGTTTCAGGCAAAGATATCGGTTTTCCGATCCAACTAGCTACATAATTCCTAACATCTAACTTGGAATCTCCAATCAAAACTTCGGTTAATTCAGGTGAATAATTACTATGTAATAAGTTAGCTATATAAAGAGATAAGAAATTATTTAAGCTCTTTTTAACATGTTTGTTCATTTGTAAATACTGAATACTGCCGACTACAAACGGGGATGGTATTTTATTTTCCAAAAATGCACTGTTTTCAGAGTTACAATTTTCTGTTAAATCATTGAAGAGTTTGTTCAAGCTCAATTCACTATCTTCCGAAGAAATTTCGAAGTGAATTAATTGAGTTCTGATATATTCAGTCAAGAGCTTGATATTTTCTAAAACATATTCAATTATGTCGCCAATTATCCCAGGTGGACTTATTTTCGATTTCCTTAAAGTATATAAAATAATATGTATTTCATCTTCATCACTCTCAAAGATAGAAGTGTTTTTGAAAAAAACATGCAATGTATCCTTAGCTTCAATCCAAGTGTCATTATCATCATTCATATAAACATCTAGCATAATAAGAAACAAGTCTTTAAACATTAGATTTTTCACTGAAATAATACATGGATCTAATATTAGCCATAAAGAAACAATTTTGAATTTCAACAGAGAGACATGACCATTAGTTAGTGTTGCAGAAAAATCTAGAATCTCTTTTAAGTCTATATTCCCCTGTAAAGTTTCAAAATATGTTGGATGGATGTCATTATAGAGCAATAGCAAATCAATCAGTAATGTTAAAGCATCTGTCTCAGTAATTACTGGAAGTTTATAATCTTTTGTATTGTCATTATCAATTCTACCATTAATTACATTATAAATTAAAGATACTATGGTAGCTGGCGTAGGCAAATGCTTTGGGAAAAAATAGTCTAATTTATTTTTCAAATCTACAACATTCGAAGATTCTCCCATTTCCAAAATTTGTATGTACCGTTTTAAACTTTGCAACATCTTCACTAAGACTTTTACACAATACATAGATATAATATGATCCTTTCCTAAATTTATGCAAATTAATTTTAACAAAGGCACTGGTAATGTAATAAATCTTATGAAGTTTGAAACTTGCACAGAATTAAGATGTGTCATTCTTGGCACAATATCTTCAGGTTTTAATTTATTTATTAAATCAATAGTAAAATTAGTAGCATTTGCCCATATTGGTGAATGTTGAGGAACAAAGCTTTGTTCAATTACGCTAATTATAGCCCTGTGTAGATCTGGACATTTGTAAACAATATTCAAAATCACTTCACATGAATGTTCATTTTCCCAAGGCCTTTTTAACATGAGCAATGCCTTGTATAAGCTTTGATTTTTATTTCCATCAGCAGTTCCTAATAAGTTGTCTACAAAATAAAGCCCCAATTTATGTGAAGTGAATAATATTAGAACTATATCGATGAGTAAGCTCATTATTTCTGGTTGAGCCTTATTTTTGATATTAATTGCTAGCTCTGGGGGGCCTCTCCATGAGAAAATTTTGAACATATTATGTAAAGCTTGATGACTAAATGTTTTTAATTTCAAGCTTTTTGAAATCAAACTATTTTCAATAACATTCTTCTTTAGTATATTTAAAAATATCAACACTGCCTCAGGTTCATCACTAACTAAGCCTGGTATAACTAATGCCAATAATCCCTGTTTATCCAATAAAGCCTTAATTAATGGCAAATGACCATCAACAAGGAATGATGTTATGAAGTGTACAAAAGCTGTTCTGACATTATCTTTCTCTTTGAAATTTGGCTTTTCAACAATATGTTGCAAATGTTTAGGTGTCAATGGAGCTTGGTTCAATATTTCAACACCCAAATCTGGATTAAGTGTAACTATAGAAGTCAATAATTTAAGTACTATTTTCCTGTGTCGTGGACCTGAACTTTCACTGATCATAATTTCAACAGTAGACATAAAATTGTTTAGAAAGTACCGGCATGCTTCTTCAGTAATTGTTATCATATGAGGAAGTGATGATTGAACTTTAAGGATTATGAGGTGGAATATGTGGAAGACTGGAGTGGTAAGTGTAAGGTTTTTCTTACTCTCCTGATTGATTTGGCGGAGGATCTCATGGGAGTTGCCACCATTTTTTAGGTATTCTAGCAAATAATCAGCTGGACTATCAGGGTCTAGGCAGACTTGCAGAAACTGTGTCAGTGCTGTAAATAAGAGCAGAAATTTAATCTATATAAATAAAAATCAATTGCTACAAATGTTTGTCTGTGCATCATTTTAAAGGGGCTGCACCTGTTTGGCTAATCCTTTTTTTATGATATTTTTAACTGTCAGGACAAGGTTTGAATGAAAGAAAATATTTGCAAAATCATATGGAAAAGTGAAAAATTTCAGTTTAAACATCTCTATAGAAAAAAGTGTGTGAAGATAGTAGATTCTAGGTTGGGCGATCTTAAAAGATATTGACAGATTGAATTTAATTTCTTCACAAGATAGAAGACCAACAATTATTATTGTTGTTGTCATGAACACAAAACAAACTGCCTTCAGCAAAAACAATGAAATATATCCTTATTTCATTGTTTTTTTGGAAAATATACTTATTATATGAAAAATTTGAGTTTTAACATCTCTACAGAAAATAAAGTGAGTGAAAACAGTAGATTCTAGGTTGGAAGGTCTTAAAACATAACAATAGATTAATTTTCATTTCTTCACAAGACAGAAGACAAGCAATTGTAATCGCAGTTGAGATGGATACAAAACAAAATGCCTTCATCCTTGGTTTATTTTAGTTTTTTGGAAAATATACTTTTTTATACACTTTTATTAGTTTCACTTGTATGTATGTAATGGAATTTATGAACTTGTTTTAACCAATTTAAAAGGTCAGAGTATTTAGAAATTTTATACACTTCTCAAGGCCCAATTACAATACAATAATCTAATAATAATTTTGTTTTATGATATTTTTTTTATAATAAATAATTTAAATATTTTGTCTTTATAGATCAAACTAAAAATGAAAAATAATTCTTAATATAAGAATAAAAAAAGGATTAGGGGCTGGGGTGCTTTGTACTACATTTTTACACTAACTCTGCATTTTGAAATAAAACTGTTAAGAAATTATAACCAATAAAATAAAAAAATGTATTTTAATTTGAGCATTCACCTATAAAGTAATATCCTTATGTACCAATATTACAAAGCTACAGTAATTATTTACATTAGTGACACTTTCGCTTATTGACTTGAAATAAATTTTAATCGATAACGGACACAGCCACAGTAAATTTTAGAAATTCCATTTGGGGCAATCAACATGTTAATATTATTATTTTCTACAGTAACCTAACGCTCCTCCTCACTTTGCTTGTCGTCGCACCTATTTTTGGCCATTTATTGTGTTATTTTGTCCTTAACGAAGATTTTTACACCCACC
>WUAW01037695.1:793-15307 GCA_017165845.1 Thaumetopoea pityocampa | reverse complement strand
TTACCTAATCGGACTACCTGTCCCAGGTATATATATTCGTCAACAACTTCAAGAGTAGAGTTCCCAACAGTCAGTGCGGTGGGTGCAACATGGACGTTAAACATGACCTTCATTTTGTCCATGTCCATTTTAAGACCCACTTGTTGAGAAACTCTATTGAAATCACCAAGCATCTGTCCAAGATCTTCCAGCGACTCAGCCATGACGTATATATAGTATATGGAGTATATATAGTATGGAGTATTAGTATAGTATTTGGTATGTTATAAAGGCCCATCTCCTACCGCCGATATAATAATGTGTATACCAAATTAAAAGGTACATTGGTGGTGTAGTGGTTAAAGACACGACTTACGATCGAAAGGTCGCGGGTTCGAACCCGATCCCGACCCACTGAATTATTTCTAATTCATGAACGGTCTATATTGTAGATACCAATGTACTCAACGGAGAAGGAAAACTTCGTGAGGAAACCTACATGCCCGTATGGGTGTGTGAAGTCTACCAAACCGCACTAGGCCAGCGCGGTATACTACGGTCTAATCCCCCTCCTGATCAGGGCAGGTCCGTGCCCCTGGGTCGAATATGGACTGGGGATGGATGATGATTTGGTCGTTGTATTCGGTTGTTTAACTGATTAATTTTTGTTTCATTTATGTGGATGTAATATTGTGCTTTGGATGTCATCAGTCAAATCATATAAAAGCGAGGGTACTCGATGTGGTCGGACGAATTGTTGTTTGATCGCCACTTGAGTAACTTGTCGCTAATTCACCGAGCGTAAATTATTAAAGGTAGCGTAAATTGTAATTATGAAATATAATTATGATAACGCTTTATAACTATAGTTAGTTACACTAATAGTCTAGTGGTATTTGGCACGGCTTACGATCGAAAGGTCATAGATTTGATCCCGGTTCCGTACCACTGAGTCATTTTTAATTCATGTATGGACTACATTATAGACACCAAGTAGAAAAGTTAGAGAGGAAACCTACATACCAGCATGAATGTGTCAAGTCTACCAACTTTATTTACTCGATTTTATTTCAAGTCTTTTCCTACACTCCTGTTAACAAGTACATTATAATTCATAATTAATGCACTGGAGACAATCTCAATAACATTCAGATCAAATTAAATACAAGAGAAAACCCATTAAGTATCGGAAGAAAAAGTGATCTGGTTTTAGAACTGAATAAAAAAATCCGTTCGGATACAAATAATTTAATGCACGCCCCAATTTATAACACTCCCGCGTTCGGCACTCGCAGACGTTGAATTTAAACCTTTCCTGAAAACATTTCACTGGCTCAACCTCTCTTCGGAGAATAGTGCCTATACTAATATACCAATTTCAGTTATCCGAAGAATCAGGAACATCAGTATCAATGGAGCTGATGTCCGCGTCTATATCACTTGTGGCAGCCAGAAGAGGTCTTAAAACACGAACATTTCGACCCGCGTTTGACGTTTCTGTGACGTTTCCAGAATCTAGAGACACAAATAATGCAGATTAATTACGTCAATAACATTTATTGTGCGGCTTCGGCCTAATAATAGTATAATGTGAGAACCAGCTAAGGGATATACCGGGATAATGGCAACAGCATTACCCTGTTAATAAATCAAAATCTACTGCGATCTTCAAGACGCTTACCAAACCTGAAGATTATGGCAAACCCCCCATATTTAAAGAAGAAGGCCATATTCAACAGTGGACTTGCATCAGCTGATGACGATGAAGTTGAAAACACACTTGAAATGGTATAGCATGTAACTGTTACGGACCTTCGTTTGCGTCTAAGTTTATTGTCGAGTCTGAAGCTGTCGTCGGAACCACGCCATCTGTAGGTTCGCGCGCCAGCTCGTACTCGTGTGCGAATGCCGATGGATCGATCAGTATGGCCTGAAATATTGTACACAGATACATGGTGTCCTTGATGGTACATATGCATTAATTTAAAAAAATAAATTTATTAAATTACTAACATCAGATTTATCGTGAAATTAATCATTACTATTGATATACAAATATAACTGAGATTCGTTAACTGCTAATACTCTTTAAACATATAAAAAGTGACATTTATGTAACAATATAAATAATTTCAGCAAAATATGGTCAGGTCAGTACTTAGTTTTTTAGCCTGTCCGGCAAATAGACTTAAGTATACGGGTAAGCGACCCCGGCCCCCGAGCTACTGTCTCTGCTACTACTCCTTCCCAGATTATAGTGTCCTATATCCTATAGTCCTTTTCCCAAATTCTATATTCCTCGCTCAATACACCTTTCCTACCTTACCTCTTTCCTTTCTTTTCATGCGAACGCAAAGAGGAACTTTAACGCTTTTGAACCCACGGGGGTGAAAAATGGACTACGTATAGCCACTTTGATCATAGCAAGTGGAAAGAGGTAGTCTCTGTCTACCCCAATTCTTCTGTAGTATAGTGGTCAGTATCCTCACCTGTCACGCGGGAGACTGGGGTTCGATTCCCCGCATGAGAGCCAGGGAAAAAGGCGATATTGTATGTATGTATTGTAAACACCAATGTACATAACGGAGAAGGAAAAGTTCGTGAGAAAACCTGCCTGCATGGGTGTGTGAAGTCTACCAACCCACATCAGGCCAGCGTGGTAAACTACAGCCTAATCCCCCTCCTGATATAAGGGGAGGTTCGTGTCCCTGTAGTGGGGACGAATATGGAGTGGGGATGATGATGATGTTTACCTGACATTATCGTGCAAAAGCAGATTAAATTTACCTCGCTCTGTGGATCGGAAGACACTTCACTAGAACTTAGCGACGTTCCTCGACCGGAACTGTCCTGGGAGTGGTCACTGTGCATACCTCTCCCATCGCCAGCTCCCGCACCCGCTCCAACTATACCCTGTTCCACCACATTACCATTCCCGTCATATAACTGGTCCGGCAGAGGTATTACCGGTAGCTGAGGCTCGGATTCTTCCACAACCACCTTTAAAAGAAATTAGTCAGCACACACACACTTACCTAGCAATTTTTAAGAGTCCGCAGTCAAATTAAGACGCTTACAATCTCGCTATATATGTATTTATATCCGTCCCCGTGTTTTTTCCCAAAATTCCTAATCAAACTAAGACCGCATTGCTAGAATTCGTACACATATCGATGTAAGAAAGTAATTTCGCTCTAATTTAGTATGTAAGCTTAAACTGCCGTAAACCCTACGATTTATTGATAGAGCCTGCAACACCTAAAAAAATTCATCATGCTCTAACATTTGAGTTTGGTAAAACACAGAATTGCAAATGCTCATTATTGATATATTCTTTATGCAATTTAAATATAATAAAAAGTGGTTAATATTAATTAGTGATAAATAAAAATTGGTAAATATATGTACCATTCTATATTTTAATTAAGGGCATAGAGCTTCAACTTGGCGAGAACTGGAATAAACTGTAATACCGTAATAAAATCGTAACTGATGAAAATTTATGACAAAAACTACTGAAGGAATTCTGATGGAATTTGCAGGCAAAGTTGCATGTATAAGAAAATAAGTAAAAAATTTACTGTTAAAAGTACATAGTGATGTTATCATTAGCGTTCTAAAGGACCGCAAACACAATATACCCAAGGACGTTTGTATGGTCTAAAACGACCCTGAGTATGCAATAAAAATATTTTTAAGACATCTTCAAACGCACAGCCTTAAATTAAAACGTACTGGTGCGTATAGAATGGCACCAAAAATCGAATTGAAACATGGTATGTATAACATAAATTGTATAACATAACCTTAGTGCGCAGTTAAACTGGGTTAGTAATTTTAATAATGTTTTAATTTCATCAGTTTGTCAAAGCTGCTAGATCTAAATTATTTCCGTTAATAGAGGTACAAATAATATTTACCAAAGATCATTAGCTATCCTAGATTTTGCCAAATTCAACTATCGATAATTTACAATAATTGTTCTATACGTAGAAAAACTACAACTACATACCACATTTTTAGAAAGAATGTAGCTTACTGATTGTTGTTGACTTATAATGTTGAACAGCCAATTAGGGACTACAGCATCTTCGTCTATAACGCAAGATTCGTAACTATCCGATGACCTCCCCGATACGAATATTTCCTCTGATGTCTAGGCAGTACAAAAATAAAAATATAAATGTAATGTAAGTAAAACAGTTCTTTTAAAATTTATATCGCTATAAGAATACTCACAGCTTGTCTAGTGATATCTAATCCTCCACTACCTGTCTCTGAATCGATAATAGAAATGGGATCTGATTGATCACCACCTACGGGTTCGCCAGCTATAGAAAAACCGCTAAACGCTTGGACCGCTATCACACCGGGTGGACTCTAAATTAGAAATATAAAAATCATTCTTATAGGCTATAATACTACTATAAGTAGCGGCTTAATATGGCAAAAACTTAAACAGATTGTTAATATTTATACCTGTATTAAATTATGATCTTTCCGTTCAAAAATATCTTTTACAGAATTCGAATTAGAGAAGGCGTTCGTATACACATCATCAGCTAAAAAGTACTCCGAATATTTTCCAGATGTGACAGACTTAACTGATAAAAAATCTAAATCAGTAACTGTTAAGTTAGTATTGTTTAAACTAATAATAGACTCGTTACCGAGAATTGAATCAAAAGTACTATTCAAAACATTGTTTTCTCCTATATGACTGTTATTAACATCTTCATTGTTTACAACCGTCTTGATACTTGTTGGTGATGCGTTCATATCAATTTCATTTTCGTCATCTCGACTTATGAAATCAATACTATCAAATTGACTATCGATAAAGACCAATATTTCTTCTATAAGTGACTGCATGGCTAGAAAGTTATTATCAATTCTAATTTCATTTGAACATTGCATCCATTCTGTTCTCAAATGGTTATCTCTAATTTTCATATTATTATCTGGAGTTATAAGAGAGATATTCTGTGATTTCAAGGTCACAGACATTACTTGATGTGGTTCTAGTACCAATACCATATTTGAACTTTCTGGACTGGAGCCAGAATTTTTATGTTCATTTGACAATGTACTTAATTTCGAAGACCGTTTCCTAGAAATTGGTGGACTCGTCGCTCTTTTTTTCTCGGTAGTTTCTAGTTGTGTAGGAATTCTATTATTTGATTTATTTGAAACTTGTGCTTTCGACTGATGTTTGGACAAAGTTTTCGGTGTGAATTGCAAATGTGAACTGTCAGTTTTAAGCTGCGCTATATAAACGTTTTTATGTTTTCCGATAAATGCAGATTTTCCAAATGTTTCATCATCAGTACCCTTTGTAGACTGTTCTGGAAGATTTTCTTTATTGCTCTTATCTTTATTATCTAGTTCGTTAGCGTTTTTGTATCTTTTCGCAAACTTTTTATTCTTGTTTGGAGTAGAACTTTCAGATTCACTAATAATAAGAATATTTTTATGGGATGATATAGAATGTCTTCTAGCTGAGACATCCTTATTTTTTGTGGTAGCTGCTCTTACTGTAGCAATACTGTTTGGACTAGAACAAGTAGAACTATCTGGAGATTGACAACTTTGTACTTGCTTAGTTAAACTCCCTTGTTTTTTCATGCCATTAATAATGTGTGTCGATTGTTCATTCGTATCTTTTGTTTCGTCTTTTCCATTACATAATACAATATAACTTATATTTTCCCTAGGTTCATCGGGAAATCGTAGTAGTTCTTTCTTAATTTCCTCGTTTTTTAATCTTACTAAAGGTGAAATCGAATATTGTGGTTTAGTTTTATTCATTTTAAGTAAAGCATTGACTGACTCGATGCTTTTATTAAGACTATTTTTCTTAGTTACAACGGCTTGTTTTTTATTCTTCAAATACAAAGGAAGATAATTCTCTATCGTTTTCTGGGTCTTGTTATTTTCTGTTTTCATTGCAGTTGTTGGCATCGTCTTTTTAGTATGTGAGAATTTAACGTTCTTTGATGCAACAGAACTTGAATAAAAAGGAACATTTATTAACAGACAATAATGCTGTACTAGCTAATTAGTAAAAATATAACATACCTTGTAGTTACCTTGGAACCAACCTGCAAAATATCAAAATAAATAATTATTTCGATATATTCATTCGCTCATATTACATTGATGATTTGATTATTTTACCTTAAAACTATTCACAGCATGTCTAGACAATTTCTGTACTTTGTATATATTTTTAACGATGGTAGGTATTGTGAATTCTTTTATAACGGCCGTTTCTTGTTTCATTTTATTTCTTTTAGCATTATATATTATATGACCTGGTAAGAGTTTATTTTGATCTAACTTAATTTCCTTTCTATCCAAATTTTTAAACGTTATCTTTTCCTTAGAAATCACTTTCGTTTTCTTAAAGGCAGAGTCAATAACTTTTCTTGACGTGTGATTATAAGATTTCTTTCCTGCTAAAGCTTTCGGTCTACACCGCTGCCACTCTCCTTGATAAACAACGTCTTCAGATACTTGTTTGTCTCTATAACTATGAACATGAATACCCCCACGACTTAAAATAGGACGCACGTATTTGTTAAATTTGGTCGTTATTCCTAAATTTTTGCTTTCATTGGATTCTATAAATACATTACTGGTACTTTTGAATGTAGGCTCAAAGTGCAATGAACTTTTAGGAACACTTCCGACACTTTCATATAAATCCGAAAATGAATCTTCCATTTTTATTTTACTTGATATAGGTTTTATCAATTTAGTTCCACTTGCCATAGTAAAATTATTTGCGATTACTGATACTTGAGGATCACCTACCGTTACTGTTTTATGAGAATCATGAGCAGTTTGAGTCATAATAGAACTCTCTGCCTTAGTATCAATGCTCACGTCGGAATCTCTTATTTTGATCCCAACCGATACCATTCTAGGACTAACTGTTTCATAATGAATGTTGTTTTGCGTTGAATGGCTAAAATCTGTACTCTGAATATCCGTGAATAAAGCTTTCATTTTAACTCCTATCGCAGATATGTCAGGCACGTTGACTAAAGATGTGGAAGTCGATAGAGCTGAATAACACGGTGTAACTTCAGGACCACATTGCACATCCATACTTATATGCCGAATACCTTTGGATGTACTGGGTTCATTAATATCTAAAGAATTAATTTTAACTTTAGTAAATTAAATTTAATTGAGTGTAATCCTTAACGGACAAAAAATATTTACCATTAAGAAATATCGTCTGAGATAAAACATTCTCAGTGCTTACATGATGTTTTCTATAAAGTTCATTGCTAACACTACGGATTTCTATTTCGTTCTCATCTATTAGATTATTATCAGCTTCAACTCCTACAGTTCTACGCAGAGCGATAGTTTCTTCTGCATCGGCTGTTATTATGTTTATGAGAAGACTTTCTTTCGTAGCGGCTATATAACTAGGGTTTATCAAAATCTTTGTATCATTCGTTAAATCAGTAGCCTCACTTAAAGAGGCCTTAAAGTTTTGAGTACTTTCTTTATTAGTTTTTGGTGGACAAACTTCTGTGTTGCTTTCTGGAATCTAAAAAAATTAACAAGTTTTATATTGTATGGATATATTATAAAATTCACATATATTGTGAAAAAGTTTTCGTAGATTATGTTCAGTAAATTTCATTTTATAATATTTAGGATTTATTTATTATGTTCAAACTTATGGAACAAATAAAATCAACTTGCCGGCGAAGTGGTGGTTTCAAACAAATGCTCGAGATCATTATTATTTCTCTGTTTATATTCAATAAAATAATTCTCATACTCTTCATTTTTATTTCCAAAGCGTTTAAAGCGCCTATTTAATATCTTGTGGGTCAGATTTTTAGAAATTTTCGCACTACTTGATTTTCTTTTATTTTTGTTTCGTTTTATTTTTTGTTTGTAATACAAGGTTTTGCTATGAGACCTTTTGAAATGTTTATTATTAACCTCTTTTAAATTTCTGTTATTTAATATTCTGTATTTTTTATTTCTCTTCTGTTTATACCTAACATTATTTACGCTATGGTCTGTATCGCCAGAACTAACATTATCAAAGTTCATATCATGTATAGGGTAAGGCGCAACTTCAATGTCGTCAGTTACCCATGCTTGTGTTCTTTCCAATTTCGTTTTTGTTTGTGCAAGCATCATAGAATTTTCCTTTATATTCGTAGTAATTGGAGAATCCGCCCTTGTATCGATATATTCATAATCTGTAAAGCATCATATACATGTCATACTAAATTCTCTAAAATCTGATATACAAAATTCGAAATTAGTATTACTTTTTATACCTTGTGATCAAACGAGCTCAAAATTTGTAGATTACACACAGACTCATCGCCGGAAAGGTTTGACAAGTAGTCGGAGATATTTTCAATTTTATTTATAAAAATATTTTTTGCAAAACATTATAAGTCGTAGTTTATATAACAGTAATATATTAGTAATTCTTTCATACAATGCTAAAATTTTCGCAATAATTATTCACCTCTTATTGCTAATGATTAAAATTAGATGAGTTATTTGACGAGTATGAGAAATATATTAAATAACTCACGCTCAAGTTACTTCTTTCTGCAGGTGGGACAATTAACTAAACAAAACATACACAGGCAGCATAGATTATTTGCTATATCTCACCTTACCTTCACCCTTACCTTTTATGAATTCGTTGCTGGTGATGCTCACAAGATCATCTTCTAGCTCAAATTCAATAAACTGTGGTTCAGGGGATAATGTTCCATCAAGCGTTTTATCTAAACAGAATGAAAATATTTTAAATTTCATAGGTCAAAACTGACCAGGGTTCTAATTACGTTCGGCAAATTTTGTACTTGCAATGAAATTTTTATGTATTTAAATTTTTATATAACCCAGTATTTTATTTGTCGTCATATAATGTAAAATGAGAATTGGATAATGTATTGTAAATGTTTTCATATGTTTATCACAATTTTAAATTGATTAGTAAAAATTGGTCATCAGAAAATTTATAACAAATTAATTTAACTGAGAATAGTGGTCAATTTTCCTTATATAACTGTACAAACTACGATTTAACGTTTAATATGAATTAAATTTTTGTTTCTTAAATTAATTTATTCTTTCCTTGTAAATTAGAGAAGGTACTAAATCTTGGCCAATTGATCAATTACTGGTTTCGTCTAGTTAAATAGGAATATGCTAGCGACTCGTCCTTTTAACATCCTTTTGGAAGTACTCCGGTTTCGCTTCGTCTTTCCAGTATAACTCGGCCGTCAATTGTTTTATTTCAATGATGGATTGCGAAAATCTAGACTGTATACAATTTATCAGACCGTGTAAGCTCTGCGGTATATAGACCCCCATAAAGGGAGAAATTTGCCATAATCTCCACACTTAGTGTTGGTTAATCGTAGGATAACAATTTTGCTCGTTATCTCGATCGTCAATCTTCCCTCGGCTAGTCTCCATAGCAACCATGGGAAGCGATAGAGTGGCACTATTTTTTAACTGGCGCCACATAGCAATATATACCTATTATATAGAAAAACAGAAAAGAATATCAACGAGAAACTCATTGAAGTCTTTCAAAAATAGTTTGTCGAGCGAAAAAATACAATTGGAATTCTAAATAAAAAAAAACCGAATATACAAAGAACCTGTTTATTGTACCACCAAATTCATCATCATCACCATCACCATCAGCCCATGGAAGTTCAGTTTCAGTTTGCAGGCGTTTCGGAGATTGCAATAAATTTGGGTTAAATAATAGAATAATCGTGGTTCGCCACCCGACGCGTCTCGTTGCCCGCGAGGGCGAAATGTGGACTGCGGATAGCCACTTTGCTACGATAAACGGTTGTAGCAGGTGGAAAGAAGTGGTCTCTGCCTACCCCAATGGGAAAGAAGCGTGACTGTATGTATGTATGTATAATAGAATAACGCTACTGCCCATTATCCTGGTGCATCTCTTAGCTGATTCTCACAGTACCCATGGAAAAGATGAAGCCAAATACATGCCTAAGTATATAAAATTGTACGAACCTGGTGTTTGAAGGAGATGCCGATACTTATCAAATAAGTTTGCACTGAAAAATAAAGAGTTTTACTTTTAATTGTTATAACATAAGCGGTATCGCATATATGATCTTAATTATTATCGTAGTTAACTAAAATAAAGAATATATATTAATATACAATATCCGGAAAATGTATACATTAATTTACAATAGGTGCATAATATCTGGCATCCTTCAGATATTGTATGTGGAACGTTTAGCCTATTCAGTAATCAACGTTGAAGCAATCCGGGAGTTGACAACTTTTGAAAAATTATTTTAACGTTTTATATGTTCAAAATCATACCTGTGTCTAAATATTTAATATTACACCATTAAATGCAATAAGAACACATTTTTCAATTTAAATAAAAAATATGCCACTAAAATGTGGCAGTATGGCCACGTGACCACATTTGACGTCATTATGCAATAAACAAAACTAATGTTATATGCGAAATTGATTTTTTTTAAAGTTTAATTGTGAACTTCGTTTATGAACGTAAAAAAATCAGCATCAGGCATGGGTGTCGTTAGGTTCTCTTTCTGGGGGATGTATCTACTCAGCATACTTGGAAAAATGTTATAGGAGATTCGGAAACATTGATCAAATTTGAACAAGCTATTCAAAAGTTAGACCAGCCTTTCTTATTCAAACCGTTACGTGAATATTTTATTTTTTATTTTTAAATCTTTTATTCATGACATTACCATAGCAAAAATCTTACCCTGCATCATCTCCCTTGATTTTATCTAGCGCTATTATTTCTGCAGGCCTACTTTCATCTGAGAACAAATAACTCAATGTGAAATTAAATTCCATTTAAAACAGAATAATATAGAATACTCTTTTATTTCATACCAGTTTCACACATTTTAATGAAGTATTATAATTACATCAAGTATTATAAAACAATAATTTTTATTTAATCGATTGCTGCTCCATTCTTTGCTTTTGTAAGTCCTACGAGATGACTGAGGTCTAATCTCCCACGAACTCAGGAGACCACTGGGCACTGTTTCATTGGACAGGCTTTGTTTACCGTGCCAAATAGAATTCACCTCTGAGTGATCAAATTCCATAACTCTTACACTATTCAAACTGGTTCAGGGATATTGATTGTTCAGCAGAAACGAACTTATATCTTACACCCCAGTGTATTAGTATTAGTGTATTATTATTATTAATGTATTAACCCGTGGCTCCGTCCGCGTGAATGTCGATCTTCCTTTTAAATAGAAAATTCCAAAATAATTATAGATTTACAAAAAAAAAACCAATAACGAGATCATAACAATGAAAGATCAAGAAAAGTGGTCATTGGAAAAAATGTTTATGGCGGCTACTGAAAGGAGATTAGGCTGTATCTTCCTTTGTATTTGACCAATTTTGATGACACATGCCGCAGTATTTAAGCCGGAATAGTACTTTTAATACTAGAGCAGTGTCACCAAAATACACCAGCTGGTTTATGTGTAAAGCTCGAACAGACGCGAAGATAACAAAAGGTGATTTCGGTTTTTTAATACTACTTATTATTTTATTTGATTATTAATACCACTCCTACAACCTAATCTATATAGCAATTTATCTCATAATGAAACATCAATAAATACATACAATAGTCCATTGCCTTCAACGGATAAGTCTCAATAAAGTGCCTCTTCCTCCGCTCAATCGCTTTCTCAGTCAACGTGAGTAAATCGAGGAGTTTGCATTGCATCCACCGAGTGCAGGGCGGATTTTGGCGCCCTCTGCTGCTACGTAGAGCTAACTTCATGAGTCTACAGACAACACGGTCCAGTTCGGTGGTGACGTCCTCATCCGCAGTCATCATTGTGCGAAGTTTGCGTACTTTTTGATCGAGAGCGCGACGTAGGCAATGACCTTAGAATATAACAATAGTGTTTAAGCTGCGACGAATATTTTTCTCTTTAATAATTTAAATACTAGGCGTTAATTTTTCCGTGCTTTGTCCAAGTTAAATTTCAATATTATATTTTAATTAAGTACGTTGACTTTCTGCGTGACTATTAGGTGTTAATCAGAGAATTATCAATTTGTATCTCAAAGAGTTATCATTTATAATCAGCTGCTTGAAAGCTATATATCATCATCATCATGAGCCCGTGAAAGTCCATTGTTAAACATGTCTTCTTCACAAAAGGGAGGGGAGCTCTTTTAATAACAAAATAATTCGACAGTCAAGTACGAATGAATTGACCTAATAGTTTATACTACGAAGGTCGACAACATTGGTAGTCACATAAAGCGAGAAGTAACTCCGTCCACGGATCAGTAATATCTTAATTTGTGAACTGACATATCAATCTTTAACATATTTGATGATTAATCAAAGACTTCCCGTGGAGGGACTTTCCGTTTATCACTGCCAAAATTCTTTATCTTCACCGGTACCAGCCCTAAGTTTATGATTATTTTCACAATAAAATATTGGCAAAATTGTATCAATTTGGTCAAAGGCCATAAACTAAGAAAGAAGAAGATGATGATAATTGCTAGATTTCTGATGATTCTATTTCTTTAAAAAAATTAATTAATACGCAAACCGTGACAATCCGCTTCAAAATTACTTCCATCGGATACGGTAGTGGAGTGAACATCGGTGGTATCCCACTGGAAACAAAATCGTTATTAACAATATCAGAAAAGGCTAGGTAATCGTTTGGAATTCGTGTAAAAGTTGCGAAGAAAATCCTTCACAGGATTATCGGAATGCACAAGGACACAAGGCTTGCAAATCGCGTCACACTGCTACTATTACTACTAGCGACGTGTGAATACGTATGATTTCAATAGTCATCTAATAAGTAACTACTAATTTCGATTTCATATAAAAAATTAATAATGTAATATTTCCTTTATACGAATAATCATTATTAATTAATTACAGTTATAAGAACAGGTTCCCACTACATTCATCGTTCACCGTCCACCGAGTCGGTTAACTTCAAGTCGAATGATTTAGAAACAATCGAATTATTCGAATGATTCATTGATTCGAATGAATTCATTCATATTGTTCATAGTCGCGCGGCGCTAACACCTACTGACTGAAAAGTCTGCGGTGGCCTTCAAGACACATGTAAGGGGCTTCGAAATAATATTGAAACATCACTGATACCATTGTGCCTTGCACTTCCGAACACTACTCTGGGAGGACCCCCCACCAAAATAATGGGTGGCGGCTTGTCTTTCGTTTCTTAACACGTTCCATGCCACGTGTACCACTTATGGTACACGTCAAACTTGACCATCAGGCTACGTGTACCATAAATTGTACACGCAGGCATATATAAATTCTAGTATTGGTATAGATTCATCATGCCGGGTATTATGTAAAATCCAAGCGTTTACAACTGATGTATTTAGGAAAAACTCAAATGGCCTGTACGACAGGTCGGGCAAAAACGGCTTGGCAGGGAGCGTGTTAATGACACTAGTCGCGCAATTATTATGGAGATATACGGGGATGACGTCAGATGGTAGGTCATCTGAATCCACCACACATCCATATTCCCTACAAACCCTGATTGATCGAGATAGAGCGGAATAAAAATGATATCAGTCGATTATTAATCATCATCATCATCATGATCATCGTATTGTAAGCCGATTTCATTACACTTCATACACTGATGTCATATGGGCCGGACTATTAGGTCATTAGCCTAAGGTATTTTGTACCAGTCGACCTTTAGGTTGTACTTTAATCCTTTGGAACATAAGATACTTCTGTCTGATGGAAAATAAAGACACAAGCTTAACTAAAGCTTATACTAATACATAGATGTTATATACAAATACCTACATAAATATAAAATACAAAATAGACTAATGCAATAAAATATACACAAATATAACAAACTGAATTTATTGAGATGATTCTGCCATTACACACGTAAGTTCACAAGCTTTAATTTTAAATGCGCAACATGTGATACATTTTCAGACTTCAAGTGGTGGTGGTACAATGAATTCCAAAGAACCGTAAAAATAGATAAAACCAGATCTCTGAGAGATTATTTGTAAAAATTTCTACCGTGGATAGTACACAAATACTGAAATTGAAAAGTTATAGACTTAATATAGGTTATATACGAGGTGTGATCAAAAAATACGGTGAATGAATTTTTATACCAGGAACTGCTGACGCTACATCCTTTTGAAGTAATACATTCAATGGTCTGATTCATTGAGATAGTTTGTACCAAATTTGAACAAGTTGCGACTTGCCTATCAGCTTCCTGAGCTAGAAGAGTGAGGTCATACTTAGTGCATCTGTCGCGCATCATGGATTTCGAACAATGCGTTAACATTAAATTTTGTTTTAAGTTGCAAAAAAGTGCCAAAGAAGCTCATGAAATGTTAAAATCAGTGTATGGTGATAATGTGGGGACTCTGAAGACTGTTTACAAGTGGTATGAGCGATTTAAAAGCAGGAAC
>WUAW01037694.1:458-15585 GCA_017165845.1 Thaumetopoea pityocampa | reverse complement strand
ATATATATATATATATATATATATATATATATATATATATATATATAGCGATGGGGACGTTAGTCCCCACCTCGTACACATCCCTGCCAACCGTATGAAGTGATTTGCTTCTACGTTCATAAGACGTGCAGCCAAAGAATGGAATATTCTTCCTGCGTCAGTATTTCCGTCCGATTATAATGTAGGTGTCTTCAAGACAAGAGTGGATAGGTTTTTTATTAAGCTAGTACGTTTTACCACCCTAGATTACATTGCCACTTACCATCAGGTGGGATTGTGGTCATGTACTAGCTCAAATATGGTAAAAATATATCTAAAATATTGAATTTCAAATGTAAAGATGATGAGAGCCGCGATGAGGTCGGGTCGGCGCGCGGTCCGTCCGGCCGCAGGCGCAGGCGCCGCGGGTAGCCCCCGCCCGCCGCCCGCCCCTCACACCTTGCCGCCATCACCTTTATTTATATTTATTTACCTTCCCTTCATTCACCGAGGGCCGCCCTTTCGGCCCTTTTGTCGCGTCGTAATACGCCCGATACAAATATTGTGAAAGAGCCTGCGGTTTGGGTGAATTTATTGCGCTGCCTGCGTCTGATGTGGCACCGATGACGCCCGCATTGTGGACAAGGGCCGTTTTCTATTAAAAAAAAGTAAAACTGAGAAAGTTGCGCATTTAATTGGAGATTTATGGTTTGAAATCTATTTATAATTGTTATAACTGTTATCATTAATTTATCTATTTATAATTGTTATCCTTTACAAAAGTTAAATTTTTGATAAGTTATGCAATACCGATATGATTGTAACTTCAGTAGTAACACTAAACGAGTATAATTTAAGAAAAATATAGGTGGCATTAATACCAAAAGATTACTTATTGTTATTGTAATATATTTTGTTGTGTGACGTCAGCGTAATAATAGCGTCACTCCATCTCATCCGCGGGTGCCGTGACAACCAGCCGAGGGGTGTACCGGCACAACGGGTAGTAGGCGTTATGTTTGTTATCCAACCAGAAACTACTGCAATCTCTAAGACACCTCCCAAGTGTAATAATTATGGCAAATCCCCCCTTTTTTAAGGAGGAAGGCCATGTCCAGAAGTGGACTTCCGCAAGCGTATGATGATGATGGTTATTATTATTATAATATTATATGACTATGCACCTGATGAGTTTTCCTATCAGTGACATTTCTCATCAGACATTCTCAAATGTTACAAATTTTAGGTAACGTGCTTAGATTAAATATTTATGCCTCTTAGGGAATTAAGTTTTAAAAATCCCTTCTTAATATTCACCTAGGTTATACCTATAAAGAACTCTTGTGCAAAATGTTGTGCTACTAAACCCCCTGTTTAGGTTGTACGTGTTAGATTTAGTCAGTCAGTCAGTGTTGGAGTTTTATGAGGTAGATTAGATTACTACAATAAAACCGATGCCATCATAATCACACTCATGTCACTCGGACAGGACATCTCATAAATAACCGTTGAAATATCCTCCCGGCTCACGCCGGTATCAGTATCGATAACTTGTCCGTAGGTATATTATAAGAAAACAATGCAAAGATAAATCACTACAAACTGTTTAGTCCGAAGATCAAATCTTAAATCCACGTGACGCGGCGGCGACGTAGCGTGCATCACTTATCTATCATGATAAATGGCGTATTTATTTATCCGACGAGCCTAAATAGCTATGGTAATATTGGCCCTACAACAGCACAAAAGGTAACAAAACACAAAAGTTGAAAAAGGTAAACCGCGCTATTTACAAAGTGACTAGCGTGGACCACACAGCCACAATCGAGCCGCGCGTGCGACCCAGCCGCTTCACTATAAAAAAAAACCGTTCCCTACAGATCTTTTTCGGTTATACATCTCGCATTTTGGTGGTGTGATTTGTGACGTTCGGAAATGTTAATGGCACGTCCCGATTGTTTTCTTTTTTGATATCTGAAAGTAGTCTAGCGAAAATTCAAACTAGTTCCACTTTGATTCTTTTAATGTTTAAATATAAATAGATATAGATCATATAGAAAATGGGCCCGGCTGCGCAGAATCTTGTAGAAACGCAAATTGATTTTGTGCCGGCGCACCGGCCGTTTTGTTTACGCGACGCGGCACATGCGCCGACGGACGATGAACAGAAGCGGCCAGTCTTTGACACCGCTGCCGCAGCCGGCCTCCGATCCGACTGCTCCAACTATTTTTAGTTAGACAAGTGGTTAATACTCGAGTGTGTATTATTGTTTTATTGAAATTTCTTAGAAAAAGCGTACGAAAATTTAGACAAGTTAATGTTGCGCGGTATGTTCTGGACGGTCATATGCTGCTGATGTAATTGTAGGTGTGTTGACAACTGGAGTAGTATAATCTCTAAATACCTCTTTCCTACTGAGATGTAGCAATGGAAGTAAGCACATAAAGAATGAAGTAGAAGGTAAATTTTATATGACACTGAACTGCACTATGAATGGCGAGCCTCGTAGTTATGAAGTAGAACCCTTCATAATTACGGTGTAATTGCGGTCTAAAGTAAAATTTTGCAGTGTATCAAAATGATAGTACGTACCTTGACAACCATTTGTAGTGTGCCCCAGGATAATGGGCATAGATCTATTAAAGAGTATCTACTGAGCTTTCAAGACGTTTGCCAAATATAGAAATTACGGGAATTCGCTTTTTTCAAACATCGCAATTAAAAATATATAATTTCTTTTCATAATGGTCATTTGAAAGAGCAGTAGCAATATAATAGTTATAATAATACTATAACAATACTCGTGTTGTGGACAATTTTTTTTTCACACAATTTATCTAGGACCCATTTTAGGATTACCTGTGTCTTGGGTACTTGACAACAATATACTTACTTATATAGAAATGCTACGTATATAGATAAACATCTATGACTTGGGTACAAACATTTGTATTCATGAGACAAAGTTTGTCCTTAGCAGGATTCGAACCTGGGACTATTTGGCATAGAAATTGGGGTCAGTGCGAATCAGACGACAGGTAATTTTAAGTTACGTTTAATATGTATGATTATACATATTATACGTAAATTAATATGTATAACTAACTTCTAATGCCTTAGTTCCCAAAGTGGTCCAGGTGGACACCCAGGGGTCCACGGGAGACTCGACGGGGGTCTACGTTGGCGTACGCAAATTTCCATAGTTAGATCTAATCTTCACATTTTTTGTCAAGTTTTGGGAATATAATAGAAATGTAGCTGCTGGGGGTTCACCGGAACCTGCTAAATTTTGAAAGTGGTCTATGAAAAAAGAAGTCTGGGAACCTCTGTTCTAATGCTACTTATAAGCGACTGATGAGAAGCATACAGCTACAGCTGGAGGTTTAATTCCAAGCGACTGATGCGAGAGTGCAAGGCGCGCGGTAGCTATCACGAACTGGCTTATATCGGTTTTAGTCACTGTGTGTACAAACGCAAAAATGTTTTTATTAATACACGACTGATTAGTACATTAGGAGTGACCCTGATTTCTGTGGCAATGAGTCCCGGATTTGAGTCTTGGTAAGTATAAACAAACTTCATTCGTTGACCACAAATGTTTGCATCCGAGTCATGGACCTATTTATCTATTTATGTATAGTATTTCTCTATATAAGTATGTATATCGTTGTCTAGTAGCCAAGATACAGGGAATCCTAGTTTGGGACTACATCAATGTGTGTGAAAGTGCCCAGAGTATTAGTATTGCGGCTCACCTGGTCAGCGCAACAGGCGATCAGAACGCTGACCGCTATTTAGCTTAACGTTTAGCAATAGCTATATTACGAGAGGAGTGGCCGGCATTATGGGCACCCTACCGACTGACAAGAGTGCACCTTTCTTAGAATATTTATAGCTTTAATTTAATTATTGTTTTAAATAAATAAATAATGTTATTATTATTAATGTGCGCGTCCGACATAATGTCGCTGCACATCAGCTGCCCGTCGTCGGTCGTCGGCCACGTGAAGTCGGTAGGTACGCGTTATTAGCCGCGTTTACAGACGCACACGCGCGCGCCACTGCGGGGCCCATCTAATTGGACATAGGCACGGCGGCGGCGGCGGCGGCCTAACCTAATTTACATTAATGCAAACGAGCAGCATTGTACAGGTGAGAAACGCCAGTGTCAACACGGGGCAACAACTCAAACAGTCTATTAGCTCCACCCAGTGGTGCTCGGGCCGACAAACCTTTGTAACACTGACAGCCCTCCAAAAGACACGCATACTTACCGCTCCGATATGAATATACAACACGCATTCATCTATACGTACACACTAAGGAATATGATAAATATTTCATTTCCTTAAGTGTTCTGTAGATTTTATATATTAACTAGCTATTGCCCGCGGCTCCGCGCGCGTGAATGTCTGTTTTTCGCTACATGGGAAATCTCGAAATAATCATAGATTTATATAAAAATAGTCTTAGAACGGCTTTTACTTGAGCTCTCGTACTTTAACTGCGGTTACTAAAACAGGGATCAAGCTGTATCTTTAACTACTACTTTCTACTAGACCGATTTTGATGAAATGTGCCGCAGTATTTAACTCGGAATAGTACCTTTAAGACTGTAATAGGTTGAACAAAATCTACCCGATGGTTTTTGCGTGAAGTTCGAACAAACAAACAAACAAATATTGACGGATTTGGTTTCAGAAACCCTTAATTAATCGATCTGAGCAGGTTTTTAAATGTCTTTGATTTTTAAATTTGATATTTTTAACTATTTTATAATAGTATAGATTAAGATTAATGAATATATAGAAATACGTGGTGATCTAGGGATAAAAACACCCGACTCCGTGGTTAGATTTCGATCAAATTATTACAGTTCGAAAGCACTATTCCGACTTAAATACTGCGGCATGTTTCATCAAAATCGGTCCAGCAGAATTAAAGATACAGCTTAATCCCTGTTTTAGAAGCCGCCGTTAAGGTACGAGAGGTCAAGTAAAAGTGGTTCTTGGATTTTCATTTAAATCTATGATTGAGTCGGAATTTCCGATGTAGTGGAAAATTTGTGGAAATTCACGCGGGCGGAACCGTGGGCAAATGCTAGTAATTTATATAATATATATTTATAATTTAATGGAAACTAAAATAAATTTAATGTGAAAATGTCAACCAATGTCATGGGCACCGAAAGAATCCCACCTCTTTAGAACCCTGCTACTACTACAATACTTCTATCTTCAACATGAGCCCGTCGAGGTCCACTGTTGAACAGGAGCCTCCTCTACAGATGTGCCACAGTCTTTCCGCTTGGCAGGTGTCTTGCATATCGCAGTAGATTTTGAGTGAATAACGGGATAAAGCTGCTGCACATTATCCTACTACATCCCTCAGCTGATTCTCACAGCATTCACCGGTAGAAATGGAGTCACGCTATTATTATTTACATAAACCATTAATTATTCATTTATCATTAAAGGCAATTAACACACACCAATTCGTTCCAATTTTCCATAAAATCTCATTCTTCGTAAACTATGACGATTTCGCAAAATGCATTAAAGCATTTACGAGCGTTTTACTTCTAGTTTACAAAACCATATAGGAGGCGATTTAACGCCTACAAATGTTTTTGATTGTACGCGACAACGTGTTGTGATGGTCAGGGCGTGGTGGGGTCGTTGACTGACGATGTCCGCGTTGTGGTCGGCTGAAACACAAGACGATGGCAGCGATCGACAGTTTTGTATGTCAGAACTGGTACCGCACTCGCGACTGACCGCTCTGTGGTTAACTCAACCAATTCGTAATACGATTTTGGCATAGATATGATCGTATGCATATCTCAGAAAATATTATCATGATACAATTTGTCTAGTCCCTTTTTTGTTATTAATTGTAGGCGTACCTCTATGTAGTTTTTTTTTAAATTTTATACCACGATGGTGGCTAACCAGCCCCCCTAGCCAAGTTGACATTCAACAATCGTTATCGCTAATAGAAACGAAAAAAATGTATTGAAATGACACTTCTATTCGATAAGTCACGTGTGACTTGGCGATTAGAAGTGTCATTCCAATACACTTTTTTTCGTTTCTATTAGCGATAACGATTGTCGAATGTCAACTTGGCTAGGGGGGAAGCTTACAGTCCGCCTGATGGTAAGCGGTTACCGCAGCCTATGGATGTCTCTAACATCAGGAGAATCACACGCTTTCATTTTAGCATTATATTAACTTCAGCAGGTAAGATACCCTGAAAGATCTACGTGCGTCATTAATACCTCACGGAATTTGACTATATACTGAGAAAATAAGATTGAATTCTCTTAACTTTTGATTATTCAAAGGAATAATAAGATTAGTAGAGAATATGTTAAGCATTAAGTTTGCCTTTACATTTCGTAGACTAGTAGTATGACCATGCATGCCAAGTCTTAGATTTCGAGCTCAAATCCAACATATCTAGAAACTGATTTTTCGAATTTGAATAATTTATTATAACTCGTTTCAAACATCAATCATATTTGCTTTGTTTGATATCGTGTAGCTATGAAGAAGCTATAATATATCAATGGATGCCGTCGCAGAGTTACCGCAGTGTTTTTAATTAGTAGAAGTGTGAATCTTCCTACAGGCTACCTCTGCGACTTACGGTAGTCCTAGGTAGGATTTTCTCTGCATCAAGAAAAAGATCTGTGTATTATATATTAATGTCCTGCGCAGACTTGTTCTTATAATTACTTTATGTAAAACATTTTGTGCAGTGTCAACTGTAGGCGCTTTAATCTAATTCAAAATAAGAATTATTACAATTGATATTCTCCTCTCTACATATCTTCATTTTGCTATCCACAAATTGGACCCGTCATAGTACCGAATAAAATGTTACGATTTCTGTATTACCTGTTATATCATCTCCAATATTACAGTCCGACGTTCCATCATCACTAAAAAGTGAAACATTAAAGAATATATTTTTAACAATGCACGTAAATTTAATCAGATGGCAACGTCTTGCATAAAATGACGTCACTTAGGAGACAATGGTCGATTATAAATTAAAGTGACACTCTGCCACATCAGAAATTAATCTCGAGATGTCTTGTGTCATATATATCGCGGGTTCGTACATCTGCAATAACACATAAAAAATTGGGGATTGAGACCTGACCGATGGTAAAGTGCATTCTTATGTATGTATGTTGGTTGAAGTAAATTCGCGGGAACGTGCGAATGTAATGTAATATTTGTTATTGTAAACTCCTCTTCAGTGAATCATGCTTTTGTCTCATCGCTGAATTATAATAACAAATCTACTATTGTATTGTCTTAATGGCTTGCTAAATCGGTAGACACTTTCACTGTCGCTTTTTAAGTTTAACGTAACGCTTTAAATGTGGAATATGGAAATTAAGTAGTAATAATTGAATGAATGATGTCACTGAGCCATGTCAAGATCCCGTTAAGCTGTAGTAGGTGTGTGTACGTATTTGTCGTAAAATAAATGGGACTTTTTGATTTAAGGGAATTCTATTATATGATGTTTTAATGCCGGTTTTTATAGTTAGAATTCGCTAGTATTTAGAAAATAAATCTTTCTAAACACACCTTATCCGAAAGTTTAAATAGCTTGTCTTAAGCTTGTTTCGTTAAAAAAGTTCTGAGCTTTTATCTATCTGTACAAGTAAATTAAATTTTACTTCCTGTGGGTAATTTCGAAAGTCTTTCCCTTAAGCCCATATGATTATTTTCTCGTTACAACATCCCACATACGATTTTAATTTTTTTGTCTATTCCTCTGTCTGTTTATTTGTTTATCAGGTTAATCTCCGAAATGACTAAACCTTTTAGAGACTGACTAACTCTTCAGAGAGTAATCTAGGCTACTTTGTATCCCGAAAATATTTGGGGATCTCGCGGGAAAATTGAAAACTATAGAGAAAGGATACAAATTATATAATCCAATTTTATTTTATTTGTATACATTTAGACTTAGCTGTTTCTATCTAATTAATACTTTATTGGTTCGGTACACGCTCAATCTCAATTGCATAAATTCAAACGTACAAATAAATTTCTTGTGCCGTGATACGAACTTTTTAAGAAAATTCTAAAATATTCCAACAATGAAGCTGACATGTTTAATCCTAAATAAAAGCCTGTAAATAAAATAAAAACATTAATGAAAAGAAAATTTCGTAATTTGACACTAAATGCAAGATATTGCACACAATTTCCTTTTTTCATGTATAGGCAGGCCCTACAGAAGTCATAATAGGGTCGGGTCAGTGAGTAAATAAATAAATCAATATATTGTGCTCCAGCATATCTATCAACGGTTTTCATAAAGGCACATTATTGCCCTGTGGAATTGTTTATGGGTGCCGTTTGCTTCAATTGTTTAGTTTATGGTGTCCATAATTCGTGTCTGCTTGAACGACTGCTTTCAATAAATCTATTATTTTTCATTCAGCATTGAACTGAAACTAGTTATTTGTTAGCTTTTTGAAGTTACTACTAAACAGTGTTGAATTAGTCTATCGGGTTTTATAATTATTACCTTTGCAAGGCCAAGACAAGACTCACCCAGTCTTGGTCTTGTGCCAGTAAATCAGGTTTTAGTATTGGTATGGTTCTTGCATACCCAGTCTTATTGCAAGACTCTAGCAAGCCTTGTGAGACTTATCTCTACTTATCAAATTAGGTTCTATTCTTATCGAGTGAAAAAAGTAGGACTGTTCAATGTTTATAAAGAACTAGTTAAAACCTACGGCTTTGCAATTTGGTGATGATGATCATTAACAGCCATCACCATCTCCATTCTCGGTATCGTATTTATCTTTCTGCTAATCTTCCATGCAAGATCAAGACTGATGTTGGGTAACACTACTGCAGGACATAGGTTTCCCTCAAGAAGAGACGAGATGCTATAGTCTCTAAGCTTGGTAATTGTAGATCGTGACAGATAAAACTTGAGTGTCTACTAACAGGTCAGGGAGAAAGTCTTTTTGTATTTTGTAACTATGAAGTTGTAATCAAATCTCTTTGATTATACTGTTTGCACTAGGCTGGTTACAATATATAACAATGGTGATATTAAAAAAATTGTTTGTTGAACAATATTAGGACAGTTTTGACGGCAACCCGAGTGAAGCATCAAACGAAGTATTATTTTAATGTTTTCTATTAGTTTATTGTGATGTTTGATATGTAAATTTTGTGTAGTGTTGTGTATCAATCATCAATAATCGTGAACAATATTGAAACATTGGAATAAAACTGTGACTAATATTGTAAAGTGATCGTATATTTTCAAGGCAATAAGCCTGCGTAAACTTTTGCCTGTTCAACGTGGTAATCGTAGGATTGATAATAAAACTCTCAAGAAGCGATTAAATCAAATACATTAGTACTTTATTAACTTTTTTGAAAATTTATATAACTACGTCAGACAAGGCTGTACGAGCTTGGATTCCTTTCCTTTAAAAGTAAAACCTTAAAAAAATAATCAAGTTTATAATATGTAAGAAAACCCTGTAAAGTGTTCCATACGGATACCAGGACAACTAAAATCGGTATACAAATTCTGCACATCAACGCTGACATTATTTGACAGCATAAAGTCATTGTAGAAATACTGAGAGCAATTAAAAATTACATATTTACAGTAATTTCGTAGTACCTACAGGCAAATTATTGTTTATCATAATTAGTCCATGCAAGGCAACGGCTAGACATGAACCTTCCCCATATAAGGAAAGAATTTGCAGCAATCTCAATGGTAAGTCTTCTCAGTGATCTTAGAGATTGCAGTAGTTCTGCTAGTTCTTGCAGCAGTTCTGCTAGTTCTTGCAGCATTCACGGTAAGGATGGAGTAACGCTATTATTTGTCGTCGTCCCATATATTATATTCTAATAAACAATATTTATGTATTAGTAGCTTTTACCCGTGGATTCGTTCGCGTTGATGTTTTGAATTACATTTCAGAGACCGTTGAAAATACAATTTTTTTTATCACTCGAGAACAGGTGTTTTTTTTTCGTGATAAAAGGTACACTATGTCTTTCTCTGTATTCTTGACAATGTGTGTACAAAATGTCATAATGATCGGTTGAATAGTTCAGGCGAGAAAGCGTATTAATTTATATATAAGTTATAGTATAAGTTAAGATTCGGCGACTAGTTTTATTTTATATATTCACATGTTATAACAAATAGCAAATTTAGATACCTATAATAACAAAACCAATTATTTCTTGTATTAGCTTAGTTATGTATGAAGGTATGTATGTTTCGTCGTATAACGGCCGTGAACGTAGCGCGGTCGAGTTCAAGGGAAATAAGAGCTAGGCGAATGTTTTACGACTAATATTTGTTGATAAACAACCATCCTCACAACGAATGTTAATCGCAGGCTGTTTGCATAAATTAGTTTTGTATAAAGTAGTTGCAGCTCTTTGCTCTCTGTCTATGTGTAAAGTCAATGAGTTCAAAGACTTTCTCTCTCGATCTATCATTATTCTGACTTTCTGCGTCAGGGTCTGTTGTTTTTTTTTGAGGGGGATGCAGTTGTAGGGCGGGTTAAGATGATCGATTACCATTTGACGTAATCCTCGTAAGCCTCCAAAATTTTGTGCTGTTAAGACATCAAGCGAAACCCTACGTTTTACCTGCCTTTCGAAATATGGAGAAGTTGTTGTAATATTACCGTACCAGCCAGAGAATAAACCCGAAACCTTTCGTTTCTCAGATTTGGGACGAAGTATTATGCATTATGCTAATTCTCAATGAGTTCAAAGACTAGCGCACTCAATATTAATTCAGAAATTATGACGATAATGCTTGCTTATTTTGGATTAAGGATAAATCATCATCATTATAATATCAGCCCACAGATGTCCACTGCTGGGTATAGGTCTCCTCTAATGATCGCCACATCGACTGGTTATAAGCCGCTTGCATCCATCGATTGCCCGTGACCTTCACCAGGTCATCAGTCCACCTAGTCGGGAGTCGTCCGCACTACGGTTAAACAAAGAATTAATATTATCTCATATTTAGTCATTTTCTCAATTTCGGCGGCGTGTTGTAGAATAGTTTGTGCATATACCTATATATCTAGATTCGTTTCAGGTAAAAGATTGTAATAAAAAGTGAGCTAATCCTAGGATAATATATAGACATATTTATAATATACATATGTATATCATATATAATAACGCATCTATCACACTGGGGTAGGCTGACATTGAGAGTGTTGCGATTAGAGTTGCCTATGCAAGACCGACGCGAGACTTTCAGTCAGTCTTGGTCTTGCATCAGAAAAACAGGTTTTGATACTGGTACTGTTCTTGCATTCTGTACTAGTGTGTAGGCTACTTCGTACTTTTAAAATATTCAGCATGGAGTTTATCCTTGCACATTAGAACCTATCAATGGTTGCGTACAGTGCGGTTTCAGAAGAATTTCCTCCCGCGAACCCTCCGATTGTGGAATGAGCTCCCTGCTGAGGTTTTCCCGAAAGACTACAGAATGGGGTTCTTTAGAGGGGTGTATGTAAATTTCTGAAGAGTTGGCAACGTGATACTCGTAATGTGCAGTCGTCCATAGGCTGCGGTGACCGCTTACCATCAGGCAGTCTGTAAGCCTGTTTATCACCACAGTGGTATAACAAATGTAAAAAAAAATATTAGATTAAAATATAGCCGTTATTCTGTCGAACAGATTAATTTCCTATGCCATGAATTTTCCAATATCGCAATGCAAAAAGCGTGAAAACACAACATTAATGGTTTATATGCACACAACACGCCAACCCACTTACGGCCGGCGCGCATTATTGCATAATGAAATTTTCGTTTCAATTATCATAAAATCCTACCGTTTGCGTTGGCACATTTTCTTTTGTTGTTGGAACGGTTTCAGGGCATGTAATTGGTTTTTATTTATGGTTTCGCTGTTTGTATGGGAAGGCACTATTGCGACTTCTACATAATGATATTATAGCCAAATTATATATTACTAAATAAATCAATGCTTTATTTAGTAATATATATATATTATAAAAAAATAATATAACATAGTATTTTTTTTTTCAGAAATTGATCAATCAATACAATTAATAAATTTAAAGATTTTGTGTCTTCGTATTCGTCAACAGCACGCCGTGACAATTTTTCAATCACCTTCATCATATCAGTTCACAGGCGTCCACTGCTGGACATAGGTCTTCTTTAAAGATCGTCACACCGAGTGGCCATGAGTCGCCTGCATCCCCGATTGCCCGCAATCTTCAGTAAGTCAGTTGACCCCCAAATTTCTCAGTGTAGCCTTCTAAATATTTTTAGTAACTAGTAAGCCGATGTATCCGCAACTTCGCGTTCGTAGTTTACTGTAATATTTTAACAATATATTCCGTTTACAGAAGAAAATAGATATTTTTTTATAAGGACGAAAAGAATGCAAGGAATTGAATTGCTTTTCAATTGTCACTTCACTTCTTTCCGTGACTGCTGTGAGAACTAGCTGAGGTTACCAGGATAATGGCCAACAGCGTTATCCTGTTAATACATATATACATACACTCACGCCGATATCCCATAAGAGTAGGCAGAGACCACAGAACACACTACATACATACATATAGTCACGCTTCTTTCCCATTGCGGTAGGCAGAGAGCAATTCTTTCCACCTGCTACGATCGTTTAATATAGCCAAGTGGCTATCCGCAGCTCACATTTTGCCCCCGCGGGCAACGAGACGTGTCGGGTGGCGAACCATGTTAATCAATGTTATCCTGTTAATCATTCAAAATTACTCCTGCACGCCTGACAAGCGTGAGATTACGGCAAATTTTTCCTTTTTAAGGAGGACGCGCATGTCTAAGTAAATATTTCTTAGTTTTACTAACTAAATTGTATTTATGGAAATCTAACCGGAAATTTTTGCACGATGCAAATGAAATCCTCATGAAAATCCATATTTATTATATAGATTATTTTATTATGTAGATTATTTATAATAAGTATATAGATTTGAATAAAATACAAATGTATTATACAATTATTGCGTTGTTATTCGCGTTATCGTGTTCCGTACGTTTGTACTCTGTTGCTGTCGCTATCACCATCAAATTGTTGCTGCTGCTAAGGATATAGACCAGAGGTTTCCAGACTTTTTTTCTCATAGGNATTTAGCTAGTTCCGGTGGACCCCCTGCAGCTACATTTCTACCATATTCCCAAAACTCGACAAAAAATATATGAAGATTAGATCTATGGAAATTTGCGTACACCAACGTAGACCCCCGTCGAGTCTCCCGTGGACCCCCGGGGTCCGCCTGGACCACTTTGGGAACTAAGGATATAGACTTTCAAAAGTTTACAATATTTTATTGAAAGTATGGCCGCTATGTGTCGTCGGCATAATAATAGCTACCTCTTTCCATGTGTGCCGTGAGAACGAGGGGTCATCATCATACCGGTTCAAGGTCGTCAAGCCAACACTCGTACTTCAAAGTCTACCGGCCTCCCTGTTATATCTCCCAGCTACTGCCACTTGAGCTTTGTAATTCTTTGAGGTACATCTGTGACTTTGGTTGGCAGCTGAGCGATACACCAGAATAATGTGGGCGACAGCGTTATCCTGCGATTTAACTGACATCTATTGTGGTTCCCCGTGTAACGGCTGCTAAGCGTTACGGCAAATCTGTACCCTTTATCGAAGAGAATCACATCTAACATTGGACTCGCACGGACTGATGAATGAAAGTATATATTAACAACCGGTTGGATAAATACACGCTGCATTTAGTTTACTAAATTAAATTGAATCTCTCACTCAGTTATATTTTAGACCTCACAAAGATGTAACGTGATCGCTTTGTGTGAGTTACATACATACAAACACTCACGCCGATATCCCATAAGGGTAGGCAGAGACCATAGTACATACTACATACATACAGTCACGCCTGTTTCCCATTGGGGTAGGCAGATACTACTTCCTTCTACCTTCTACGATCGTTTGATGTAGCAAAGTGGCTATCCGCAGCTCACATTTCGCCTCCGTGGGCAATGAGACGTGTCGGGTGGCGAACCACGATGCCGCCATCTTATAAGATTCAAAATTATTATTGTGTGAGTTATCTTAACTATTTGCAATTAAGTCCAATTTAAGATAAGAATAGTGGGCGTTACACTATAATATTACAAACATTACTTATATAAATGACGACAGCTATTGTATATAAATTATATACTAATTGTATATAAATTCGCGCGGAACGACCAGCTTACCGTGAACGCGTTGATATAACACTGTACCTTTGACATAAGGTTTATTTACACCGTTCAATACACTACTGTGCAATAGAAAGGCATTCGTATTGTAACACTAACTATATTTGTTGGTACGCGGTCACGGCCCATGTGAAGCCTCAACCGCATGCGATTTGTTCTCACGCAGCTTGTTTTCCCATCCCGCTCACATGGCTCAATAAACTATTTGTGTCTCTTTCGTTTTGAGATTCATGCGTTGCGTTATTTCTTTTTGATATTGTTACATTATTTACATCTCGCATTTCTCACAGACTCACGTATTTCAATGCACAAGCACTCCGGATTCGTGAGTAAGTACATTGCGAGTGTGATTTGAATTTTCCGAATAAAACTCTGCGGTGTGCACTCGAAGAACGACAAATCGCGCCGGTATTGTAATCTAAACACGCCGAATGTTTTATAAACAGAGTTTTGATTCGGTTGCCTTGAAATCGCGATGATTATGTAAGTCTGAAATGGAACGCTAATTGCGCGGAGTATTTTCTCGATGTAATGTTTTGTTTTCGATTAAGGAGAGTCGGGTTTATTTGGTCTAGCGACGATTGTCCACGGCCGAACAATGCTTGAGCTGGTTGCGATTAATAAACTAATGGGTATAATTGTTAGCAGTGTATTCGCAACGTTATTTTGACTATGAGCGATCGACTTCGTGCCTTCGATAAGGCACACTCGCTTCTCGGTCGTGATTTATTGTGTTTTATTGTTATTTTAAATTGTCGCGAGAAAGTTAAACTTCCGTTTGTACAAATGACAACATCAATTATAAGCCATAAGTTGCCAGCTTTTTAAGGTGACTTCGTAATTACGT